>WBND01000057.1:407571-534226 GCA_013398595.1 Tychaedon coryphoeus
AAACTGAGGCAAAGTTATCATTAAGTACCTCAGCCTTTTCCTCATTCTTAGCTACAGTGTTCTTCTCCACATCCAAGAAAGGGTGGAGATTTTCTTGGGCTATCCTTTTCTTGTTAGTGTTTTTATACAAATGTTTTTTATTGTCTTTCACATCTGTGGCCAGGTTCAGTTGCAGCTGAGGTTTTGCTTTTCTAATTTTCTCATTACATGGCCTAACAACATCCTTATATTCTTGCCTTCCCCTTCTTCCAGATGTCCTAAGTTCTTTTTTCACCTGAGTTCCAGCAAAAGCTCCCTGCTCAGACAGGAAGGTCCTCTTCCCCAACAGCTCATCTTTTGGTACATAAGGATTTCTTGCTCCTGTGCTTTTAGATTTGCCTCTCCAATTGTGTCCAGCCTTCCTGAACCCCTTTGTTATTAAGGACACTTTGGTGGGGACTCTGAACCAATGTCCTAAATAGGTAAAAGTCTGTCCTCCAGCCAAGGTAGAAGTTTTGTTGACCTTTTCTTACTACAAGAAGAATTGTAAACTCTGTCATTTGTGGTAGATATGCCCAAGACAGACTCTGACCACCACAGTTTCCACCAGTCCTTCTCTATTTCTAGAGTCAGACCAACCAGCTCCTACCTTTATAGGAAGAAAGCAGCTCTTCAGTGGCACTTTGCGTGGTCTGTGATTCCCAGTACACTGCCTGCCTGGCACCCCATACAGTGCTACCTCTCCTGAACCAAATATGCTATTCAGAAATACATTTGCATTTTCTATGCCTTTGCTGAGCAAGTACAGGGCCTGACTTATAAACACAAGTTATAGACAAAATTACTCTGATCAAAGAAAGATCATGTTATGGACACAGGGATCAGAACAGGAATCACAAGGTTACCAGCCTGAGATATTAGCCAAGATATTGGTGCCAGATTCCTTTCCTAACAATGAACAACCAAGTGCCTCATCAGTGCCAGAAGTTAGTTTGGCAGGGTGCTCCTTGTGAAAGGGACACATAAATTTTTTTAAACAAAAAACAATAACAAAAAAAAGCAGACTATGAAACAGAGGTTCTATTTGGCTTTATATTGATGTACTTAGTCAAATACATATATATATGTATATATGTATTATAGATTTTGTTCAGTCTTTATGTCAGTGAGACAAGATGATTTGTGGAATTAATGTTACTCAAGGAGCAAAGAAAATTTAGTCCTGCCATTCCCTATTTTTCCTTGTGTCTGCCTCTATGTAGTTGGGTTCTTTCAGTTAACCAAATACTCGTGGTTCTGCAAAATAGCCGGGTGGGCTGTGCTGGGGGAAAGGTGGACTAATGAATGGCCCACTGAGCATTAGAAGGGCTGCTGAGGAAAAATTGGACTACCAGATATTTGTAAGGCAATGTGTAAAAGTGTGTTTTTTCAGAGTTTAGCCGGGTGGTTTTGTGTGAAAACAAGCAAGGGGAAATGGATTTATACCTTCAGAGGCAAAGAAACTACTCATATTAGTCTTTTGAGTGTTTTATGTTTCATTTCTATTTTTTAACTGCTTAAAATTTTGCTTTGAACAAAGATAAATGCTGTTCCTTTGTGGAAAAAAACAAAACATAATATTTTAATTAAAATAGTCCCACTGCTCATGTCAGTCTGATGACAGAAATGCAAATATTAAGTAACAAATTGAGACAATATGGTAGTATTAATGTCTTTGCTAAAAGCAAACTGCAGGGTCTAGAGAAATGCTGGCATGTTAGTCTCCCCCAGGTAACATATGGACTTGACAATTTAATGCCCAAAAATGTTACAGAAAGGTGGGAGAAAAGACTGAAACATTCTGATGCATCCAAAAATTTGTATCTGCTGTACCTCCAGCTTAACCAATGATCTTGTAAAGGACACAAGAACGAATAGAACATAATTCACATATGTATTGGGTTGATGTGGTCAGAAATGTGTATTCTATCACCATCTATTGAAGACAGGTGAGGTAGTGATTCCTTATCTCCATGGCACATATTATCTGCTAATGGGCCATCTTTAAGACTAGGTGGGGCAATCATCTTTATCTTTTCCACAACCCATCCTCCCTCCAGGAAGATATCATCTGCTAATGAGGCATTGAGTCCCACTGTATGACTGATAAAATTACATCATCCCACTGGGAGATGCTCCAGCCAGGGGGAGGAGCCAAGCCTTTCCCACTTAGATAAAAACTGAGATTTGGAACACCAAGATAAACGTCTTTCCACTGGATTCCAGAGGAAAACTGGACCTTTCCACATCATCCCTGGACCTTCAGAGGAAAAACTGCACTCTTCTACAGGAAAACTGCTTCAGCTGAACCACACCTGCCACTGCAGGGGACTGCAGCCATCATTTAATGGGACTGCTACCAACACCCTGACTGACAGGGTGTCAGATTGTATTCTGACTCTGTCAGGGTTGGGTTTGTTTTTTTTTTTTTTGGTTTTTTTTTTGTAATACTGCATTTCTATTTTAATTTTCCTAGTAAAAAACTGTTACTCCTAATTCCCATATCTTTGCCTGAGAGCCCCTTAATTTCAAAATTATAATAATTTGGTGGGAGGGGGTTTACATTCTCCATTTCAAAGAGAAGCATCTGCCTTTATTGGCAGACACCTGTCCTTCAAACCAGGACAACATTTTTAAAATAGAAGACCTTTATTGTTTGATTACCTTTGAAGAATAGTCTTTAGCCTTTGGGAAAGGTACTCATAAGTGCACATGGATAGTTTGCTCATTTTTTAAATACATATCTATAGTTTTTCCAGACTTTACAGTGCCTCGATAATACTTTCTCACTAGGAATGATTTGAATAGTGCACAATCATTTAAACAATTTGTACACCGAATTCATCAGAGTCAGGATAAACCAAACACTCCTAAGCAGTATAAGGAGAATGTTGCATGTAAGTGAAACGTAGAACATGGGATTCTAAAGATTGCTATTAGTAAATAATAAATCTGTACCTAACAACCATCATATCTGTTTCCAGACAGTACCACAAAACTTGAGCCATGTAAAGCAATTAAAAGTATTTGATAATTAAATATCTAATTCCAAAGTTGCTTCCTTTAGAGTTTATTTTATGGGTGGTTCCAGAACTTCCTCACTGGAGATAAAATTATGCTTTTCAATACTTTCTAAAAAGGTAAGGTTGATTTTAGGAACACTTACTAGTTAGGAACTGGACAGTTAAGGAGTCAAATGAAAAGCATGCAGGAAAGACTTTGATGCTTAAGGCCATCAGCTGAAGCAGGGAAATCCAGATTTTTTAATAAAATTTAAGTTATTATTTATAAATAATTAGAAATATTTTTCTTTAGATAATTTTTATTTTATCCAGAAACAGTTTGCTGTAAAACACACAGCCCAATTCTTCTCCTTCCCAAGTGCAATTAGATTTTTTAAATTTCTTCAGGATCAGGGAAAACTCCACATCTTCTACTGCTGTATTCCTTTAAGTGCTTTGGCCTCTTCCACAGGGTTGCTGTTCTCATCAGGAGGTCAGATAGGCTCGATCTGTAGCAAAGTAACATTTTCTGTTTGTTCGTCCTGTAACAAAAAGGAGAGTTTGCCTTGTATCACTGCAGCAACAGCTTCCTATATGTCTCTCAACAATGATTTTATAATGCATTTATATCCGTGAGAGAAATAATGTGAGAAGTGCAATGAAAAGCATTTGTATTACATAAGAAAACCTAAGGACTGTCTTATATGCTTGCATTAGTAGTTTTTAATAATTAAATAATGAAATATGGATCATCTAAGAATCAATATCAAGGAAAATATTACTAAAATAAATAAAGTGTGAAAAACTTCACTAAAACTAAAGACTAATGAATAGCAAAAGTATGGGAAGAAAGAAAAAAAATAACATGGAATATATATTACAATTGTAAAATACATGGAAGAAAGTTCTATAAAACATTAGATAAAAGTGAAAAATACAAACAAATATAATGAGAACACTGAGCCACTAATGAACTTTTAAAGGAAGCATGAAATGTTTGGAATTTTCTCTGGTTCAGCCTTCACAAAAAAGCTGAGTCCAGATGCTTAACTCAGTAATTATTAATGAGGATATAGGAACACCAGCCTGTGAATATAACAATCAATTAAATAAGTTGAATATATTCGAGTTGTTATGACTCAACAAGCATCACTGCAAAGTACATATAGAGTTAGTCAAAGTCTTTCTTTATGGGTGCAGGAGAAATGAGAGAGGTCTGTGGAAGGTGAACAAGTTCTATAAAGTCAGAGAGCAAGGATGAAAAGTTAAAAGGAGCACGGGGAACTACAGAAGAGTCAGCTTTTCTTTGATAGAAAGATAACTGAAGCAAATTATTAAACAATCAATTTGTATTCACCTAAAGACAAAATGCACCAACATGAATTTGTCAGGAATAACTCATGTCAATGTAATTCAATTTCTTTGACAGGATAACAAGTTCTGAGAAAGTAATAGATGTCAGATTCACATGACACTCATAAACTAGCTGGGAAAATATGGTCTGAGTAAAGCTGCTGTAAAATCTTGTCCAGAAAACTTGATAATAGCTTGTTGGAGAATGGATAGAATATATTACATAATGCCCTTCACAGGACTGACCTGATATTATTCAATATTTTAATTAATAATGTAGGTGTACGCAGAAAGTTCGTGAATGACAACAGCTTGTGAAGGATTTCATGGCAAAAGGAAGAATTGGAATTCAAGCTGATCTTGAAAAAATGGAGATCCCACAAGGATCTAAATGTAGAAATACACACAGAGCTAAATATGGAAAGGAGAAATCAAATGCACAAGGAAAGGATGAAGAATTTGTTGGGCAGAGAGATTTTAGAAAGATGAGATGTTGTATCAGAGAGGGGGAAACCTTACTTCTCTGAGCATTAATGATACATATGGCCACCTGTGAGGCCTGTCACTGTTAGGGCATAGTGAAAGGGAGTCCACCTCTAGTATTGGTGAACTCAGTATAAGATGGACTCAACACAATGGGAGGCAGAAGAGAACTCCAGATAAAGACCATTTAAAAAAAGGCTAAAAAATATTCTAAGATTTATGAATACTGATTGAAAAAAAAAAAGTTCATAAAGAGAGAACTGAGGGCAGAATGTAAATCGAAGTGGTAAATAGTAAGTCTTATTCATATATAGTGAATCTGGGACAAGAAATAATTGCTTTCCCTGCAAGCAAGGAAAATTCAAACTTCAAGTATAAAAAATTCTATTATAGCAGTTATACAATGCATGGAATTATGTTTGAAGGTGTTGAAACCAATATCATAGGAGACATTTAAAAGATGCATATCAAAAACAATTTTTAAAAAGGTTCATTTTCTTGCTCTGAGACAGAACAACTGCTAGATGACACTTCACCTCCATATTCCTTAGATTTCTTTAATCATACCAGGTGCTGCCTAGAGTCTACATTTCTTACCTTTTCAATACTTATTTGTGATTTTTTCCGATAAACAATGTAGCCTGTTGGTCAACTACTGACCTGAGCCACTAGAGGTTATTAATAGCCATTTAGAAAACCTTGTCTACTTTCCAAACAATAGTCTGTTAATATATAAAGATAAAAATTGCTTACCTACACACTAGGGAATGCTCTGTTATAAAATTCATGAAATGACATCAATGTAGAAGTGACATTGCATTCCTGACAAGATTGCAATTTAACTGCTCTGTTGTATAGAGAGCAAACAATTTCTGAGGCCTGATTAAAGTGTATCCTTTGTCTTGAGTTCATCAAGAATTTCCCATTATAGGCATGGAACAGGCCTGTAGTTCACTTACAACTACACAATATTTTAGGGATAAGTTAAAAACTTAAATTTAGCAAAATAAACCAAAAATCTTAATGAAGGACAATAAAACAGGAAATTAAAATGTCAAAACCTATAAAAAAGTATAACCAAGACTAGCCAAAGCCAGTATATATAAAGTTAATGCTGAAACACCTTCCAATAGAGTAACACCTAATAATATTTTAAAAACATGTTTTTAAAACATTTATGTGGAGTTTAATATATTTCACATTTTTGCCAGTTTTATGTGATCTAAGATGCTTCAGTTCAGGGTGGTCTATAGATTTCTGGAAAATCAGTGCAGAATTAAATGTTACTCTTATAATTTTTCAAATATGGATTGAGCTGCTCCTGCCCCCATATGCCAATGGTCATTAATCAGGCAAAAGAAAACATCTTAAATAGGTAAATGTAACCTTTCAGAAAGTTTTTGTCCTAGATCAATATCTACTGCATGAGTCACATCTATCATGTCTGTAATTCATCTATACACTGAAGCCAATGGCAGCTTAAGTCAGACAGAAAAGTTCCAATTAGGATTTTGTGGGCTTTGCTCTACGGGTCCTGGAATGCCCTTGCAAAAATACAGATTAATTTAGAACAGGATGAATTTTTGGTAAACAGATGAATTTCACCTGAAAGCCTATGAAATGCAAAACACATCTATAAATACACCTTTCCCTCCTGCTTACCAGGTTATAGACTGCATCCTCACAGTGGTTTGCAGAGGTGCCACACAAAATGATGCTGATCTGATGCCATACCCAGCACACACACAGACCTCCTGAAAAATAACTGAGTACTTCTGACTGGTAAGGAACATTTTATGCAAGTGTATATGAGATTTGCATTTTCACTGTTTGAGTGAGATTACAAGGAATGCTGCAGGGAACAGTGAGTCAAATCCTACTTTTGTAACAGACAGAATCTATTTATTTTACCAGCCTTCACAAGCAAGACTGCACCCTACAAATTAGTGACTTCAGTGACCTGTGTAAATTTAAGAGTGCCTTCAGGTCAGTAACCCTGCATGTAGTAGACATATGTAAAGCACTGTTCATTCATGCCTAAAACTTGCAGTCTAAACCCAGATCCAATTAGTAATAGCTAAAAGGATTTACTTCTCCAGCTTTTAAAGAAAACGGAACTGAATTTATAAAATTAGACTAACAGGAGTAGTAAAAACACAAAATAAAGTCTTTGGCTAATAATGTTCTTCAGGATGCAAATCAAATAGGAAAAAAAAAACCCCAGGAAATTAGAAACATTTGCTGCAAATTCAGTTCAGCCCCCTTTTACACAAATCATGAATTATATACCAAGGGATTACCTTACTCAAAGGATCAAAATAGCAGACTGGACTGGAGATTTTCACTTCACCAGCACACATGTAATGTTCAGTTTTACTCCAGGGCTGACTTGTAGCCTCTTCTTCCTGTGTTCTATACCAAATATAAAATTATTGAAGCAGTTAACTACGTATTAGCAAGTAGTAATCTCTCAAAAAAATCAGGAATAGAATGGATTGCCTTTTACAACTGCATACATAAAGCCCAAGAAGGTTATTATGTACTAGTAGTACTGTGTGGTGCTGATACTAGGGTATCAGCATAATCATAAAATCTGACATGCAGCACCTTGCTGACACTCAGGTTAACCCCCAAAAAGCTGGAAAACTTGAAGTCTACGACAGCACATTTATATACCTTAATTTTGCTCTTCAATATGCTGGGAAATTCACCATGAAAGGTTCCTCATATTTTTCTGTTGATATAATGCACATTTAGTGGCCACAGGGAAGAGGGCTTGGTAATTTTGTGTCCTTTACAAATTTCTCAAGATCTTGACCTCCTATTTCTACAAAGGAACACCAATGACCCAGTCCCTTTGCTCTTGGGAAACTTTTGTAATCAAAATGGGCCAGACTTCATTCCATAGGAATCTGCCCAACTCTTTCATCTGGATTTGTTGCTAGAGCTACAATAAAGAGGAAGATTAGCCTGAGGCAGACACCTGGTATGGAAAATTCAAGTCCACATTCTAGTATGAACAAAAAAATTATTAGCTATGAAAACCAGAATTTTATTGCAGGAAACATCAGCCTCTCTTATTAATTCTACCTTTTAAATATGACTAATGGAAAATAAGGTATTCAGACTCTAGTTATTAACAGATAAAATTTACCCCAGTTAGAAAAAATCCCAGCTGAGTTTTCATGTCTTTCTACACCAAATGTTTTTAATGAGAGTGGATTCTATTTTAAATGAGAATGGGGGAAGTAATTAGGTAAATATCTTTAACCCATGGAATCACAAACTAATTCAGTTTCAGTTGAAGAATAAATACAACTAATTCTACAGGAAGTTTCACCATGTGCAGGAGGAAAACTTGACAGAGCACCATTAAGAAGGTAAGAACTTGGTTAGTAAAGTCAGCTAAATATGTTGGAAGGAGACACTGTTGTCTCTGTTAACCTAAGGCACAGATTATCTCAAAATCATGGTTTTTATGATGATTAAAGTTTAGTTGAAGCAATATAGGTGTGCATGGATTCATTTCTATTCCCATCATATTTGGATATAGAGAGAAATTCTAGGAAAAATGATAAAAAGGAGTTAACCAGCAAAGAAAGCTACATCTTGGGAGGCCAGAAAGTGTAGGGATAAAGTGGGGATTTCTACCAGTCAAGCTGAGTTAGACCTTGCAAAGGAAATGAAAACAAGCAGTGAAAGGTTATTTAACAACATAATTAAAACAAGAGAAGTTGAGCTAGCAAGCAGGGCCAGTGGACTTGAGATTAAGAGTTTATAGCTATAGACTAGAAGCTAACTGAATATTTGACTTCAGCCTTCAGGATGGAAGCTATGACAAAATCAACATGGATAACAAGTATGAGAATTGGAAAAAGAATTAACACCATGAACTTGGAAATAAAATCATAACAATCATAACATAATAATCATAACAAAATATTATTTCTGTCACTGAATATGAATTACTGAAAAACCTCACATCAAAAAATGCAAATATGATAAAAAAACCTACATCTTCAGAGGGAATAGAGATTTTATTTTGCCCTGTAAGAGCTGAATTTTTGCATCAATTTTCAATTAATTTTGTTCAGATCTCCAAATAGCTGTCAAACCATAAGACCTTTCCTTCTAAGAAAAGCCAAAAGAGTTAGTCAATAGGATGATATATTATAAATGTAGATTATAAATTCTTTACGTTTTTGTGCTTTACTGCCCTGAATTATTCTTGAAATATAGCTTTAAATTGTGTTGAACTGAAATAAAGCCAGAATTTTGTCTTGTTTCTTATTCATGAGAATTCTGTTTAAATGCCTATTTCACTAATAGTACATGAAAAGAATTATAATAAGGAATTTTACCTGTCTAATATCAATGTGAAATGTTTTAATTTTTGAAACCAGTTGCAGTTTCAAGGGATATGAATTGAACAAAGTAACTTTTTTTTTTTTTCTGGTGACCTTGCTACCATGGGAGAATTAAATAACCTAAGAATTTTGAAAAGAATGACAACTGATGATCACTAATGGGTTTCTTATTTGGAAGCAAACGGAAGAATTGTCATATTTCAATTCCTGTTGGTGTTCACAATGAATTTTGGTGGTGGAAATGAACTGGTATCAAAATGATTTTTCTACTAGGACCCAACAAAGATGGGATAGACTGATTTGCATGTCATGGAAAAGTAGTGGAACATCGATATTGCCGAGTATAAAAAGTAAAACTAGAGCTTACTGCACAGGCATACAAACAAGCAAACATTAGCTGCTCTTACAAGAGTAATTTTTCTGTGAAATTTTCTCAGTTCCCTTTTCCCAAATGTGTTTTATGCAATCCCTCCTCTACAGAAAAAGATATTAAGCAAATTTTATAGCAACAGAAAAAAAAAATTAGGCATCAGAAACCACTATACTAATGTTTGAGTGTAAAAAATATTCAATTTACCTGTAAAATTGCAGCTACAGGGATTTGTTTTGCTGTGCAAAATTATGTATTTAAAAACAAGGGAAAATCAAATTTAACATATGATGATGGCAGACTAGAAAAGTAAAACTGTTCCTGGAGACTTAATTGCATAAAAGATACAGTTAATTCACTGATTTACAACATCACAGATGATAAATGCTCCGTGCTATAAAATATACTTACTTTCTGAGAAAAAAAATGCAGTAAATATCATCTGGGACAGAGGAGGAATATTTGCCATAGTCTTCATTTATTAAATATCTCAAGTCCTTACAATGAAATATAAGAAAGAGAACACAACACATTCCTGTTTATACTGCTATAAACAGAATGAAGTTACCACTAGAGTTGGAATAAAGATTAAATCTGTCCAGGAGTACATCTCAGCCTTCCTCCAGCCGTCCACTTTGCAAATTCAAAAACTGTGCTTGTACAGCAATGTACATACATAATTAAAAGCATTCAAATCATAAAACAGTCAACAGTCAAAACCCAATAAAACAGTCAAAAGCTCTATATTATTCTAGAGTCATTTCCAGTTTGGCATCTCCTAGATTCAATAAATTTTTTTTTATCTCAAACAAATCAGATACGACTATGCAAAATGGAACACATTTTTTTCCAAATTCAGAGCATGAATTTGCTGCTACTTCAGGAAAGATGCAGATATAAATTATGTTGGATGGAATTACTGCTGATTTTAGACTTCCATGACTCTTAGCACTGAGGTGCATAAAGGTTCATAAGATCAGTGTCCGAGATAAAAGATGTACAACCAGAATATTTGCCAATGTTATGGAAGCCAGAGCTAAGCTGGTGTGCACCTCGTTCAAACAGCACACAAACTAGCTGTGGGGAAGACAGTTCTCTCAGAAATTAGGATCTAACCTCAATAAAACTGATTTACTGTTGTTGTTAAATACAGACCTGTTGAACAGTGCATTCTGTGGAGAAGCAGTAACTCAGAAGTCAAGGATTTTACTTAGCTAAGGAAGGAGAAATAGACCTAGATTGGCATAACTGCAGCCAGGGCCATTGTTACTGCTGTGCCCAGAGTGAAAAACCTTCAACAGTGCCATACTTTGGCTATCTTAAAACTTATCAGTATGGTGTGAATTCTGGAGAGAAACAAACAGGCAGAGAAGACTCCCTAGAGAAGACAAGTTTTCAAAGTAAAATCCTAAGGCAAAACTTTTAGGGTAATATTATGTAAATAAGGAATAAGATTGAGGTTTCAGCAGTAGTGCTCTATGATTTTGCTTTGAAAGTTTTTGCTTTTTGGAGTTCACTGTAACCTCATTATGTTTTGCTGGCACTTTCTCCAGGGAAGGCAACAGCTGCATAATACTGATAAACCTTAAGAAGGCCGACGTGCATGACTGTGGTTTGTGTTCCAGTCTAAGCCAACCATACATAAAAGCTCTAACCTGGCACCAATTGCTGTCATTAAATCTCAAATTCTATCTTGCAATGTAAAGTGTAGATAAATAAGAATAATCATCCATAAGGGCAAATCTCTAAAGAAAAAAATTATTTTAAAATATTATACCACTATTATAATATACATCTATAAATGTTGACTGAATGTGGAATCACTTCAAGGGAGTTTACAATGAAGAAAAATCTGTATGTATTATTTTTTTTTTTTAGTAGCCACCGAAATAAATAGATGACACTTCTAAAACCCCTTTGAATATATACCAATATAAAAAAAGTAACATTAAATGTTTAATAATTCATAAAATCATTGATAATTCTGGTAATATTAAATATTTTTTTAAAAATGTTTTTGCTGAAAATATATTTCCAGGGCACAACAGTCTTCTTTAACTTGAGTGATTTAAACTAAAACACCTAGCAAATTTTTTATTCCTTGTTGAATCTGCAGGTTATAAAATTAATACTCTCCAATTTTTTTTAACTTCCTAAATTTTTATAGAAAGCGAAGAAAGAAGTCAAAAAGTCCAATCATATACTAGCATTGTCTCATTAAAAATGCTGGAGTAGGTCCAGAATTTCTCCCATTCTCAAGCTAGAAGAAAGATTAAGGGTGTGATAAGAAACACAGAATGGAGAGACACAGATAAATTACCAAGTTTTCTCCATATGTCATTGGCCTGTGAAATTATTACACCGTGCAAGTCATTGGTTCTAAGAGTTCAACACAAGTGAAAAGGGATCTTTCACATTTAATTATCATGGACCACTATGACTAATAAAACAAAAAATATAAGAAAGGACATGAAGTCTTTTGTCTCCTAATGTACACCAATCTCTAATTGAAAAAGGCCTCTTGCCTGTAGTTACAGTACTGACTGTATTTGTGCTACAGCAAGAGATATCCTTGTGTACAATATCAATAAGATATCGATATTATTCTATACTGATTTAGAATAAAGTCCACAGCCTTTGGGATCTGTGAACCCTTGCAAGTCAGACCCTAACTGTAAAAAGTTTTCTGCAAAAGACTGTGTTGTTTTGAGTTAGCAGGAATGCCAGTTTTTAGACAGAACTGCTAAAGCTTTGTATTTGGTCATGAAAAGACATCCATGAAGTCTTACATTTGAGTTTAGAGATCTAGTTATGATTCTTAAAAAATCTTTGGATAAAACCAGAAAAATCATAAAAATCTCAAGGGTAGCTTCAAACATACTGAAGACAGAGAAAAGGTATTTGACCTATTGTAAACAATTTTTAAAAATTTTATTTAAACTCAATAGGTCTTTTCTACTAGGCAATTAATTTTTCAGGGTTGCTCTGAAGTATTTCAGGTTTGTTGAATGTTTAAACCTAATCTCTGCACTAAAAAGTGAATTCCTATGTCTTCAAGGGTTTGCTCTCCAGCAGATAAATGTGATATATAATTCTTCCCATACTTTGATTTCTTTTCCTGTTGTGTGAATGTTTTTTACTCTGTATTTATAGACAGGCCTGATGAAATGTGGTCACATTCCCAACTCACATGGCCAAGTACACATGCTCCAGAGAAGTCTTGGGAGATGCAGAAAAGCACCAAAATTATGCAGCTTAGTCATCAATCTAGAGCCTGAAAAAACCCCAAAATTTAATAAATCATATAAAATGTTGGTCATGATCAGTTTGGATAGTTCTGAAATCCTTGCTAATAAATTTTCCATCACAGTGAATTCACCAAAATTACATTTTTATACCAAAAAACAGACACCTCATTTATCAGCCTTAAATTTTCTACTGCTTTAGCTTTAGTAAATTTCCCGTTCCTGTTAGTGTTCAGAACAAAATGTTGCTATATTTCATTGTTATCCTACTCGTCACTGAATTTCTTTCTAAAATGTATGATTACAATTGCTTTATTTTCTTCCTTCTTCTTTGAAACCTGTTCATACTGCATACACACTTTTTAGGAGAGCTGTAATGCCAGTATTTCCTTCAGTCTTGGAGGTCTAATGCAGTGTTAATTGACAATAGCTCTATTTTTATAGAAAATACATATGTGCTCTAATTTTGATAGAAAAATAAAATTAAGATATGAACTATTGCCATCAATGGGATTAAAGTTTCTAAAGCAAATAGGAGGTAGATGCTAGAAATTCTGAATCACATCTCGCTCCAAGAAAATGTCCAAGAGACTTATATCTTTCTCTCAATGTCCTTTGTTAGTCACAGATGTGGCCTCCTGCATATTTCTGCTGCTTTTGAGACACTGAGATCAGATATATTACAGATACCTAATGGTGTTAAAGTGTTCTGAAGACATAATTCTTTTACAAATTGCTAACTTTGAACATGAAAGAGACTTATCCTAACCATTTCTAGACAATGCACAATGAGATATCTGCATAATGATCTTCAAAGCATGAAAATCCCTCTCAAGATAAATGTGATGGAGGGGATTTGGGGATAAATAAAGTATATGAGGTTAATAAATTATTCAGACTTTCAAGTGGATTTGGTTCAACTAAAAACTTTTTCAGCATTACTAGCATTCTTGGATATAAATCTCCATAAAAAGAATGCAATTTGAGAAACAGATAAAGCTCATATTTGCTGGATTTCTGATCTGTTGTTGGGCTGGTTTTGCTGGACAAGTGCAGTCTTAGGGAGGTTGTATACTGAAGTTCAGCTTTGTGCAGGTGTCAGTGCTGGCTGTAAGTCTGCTGCCAGTGGAACTGGAAAGAGCCTTTTGCTAATTCCTGACCTGCTCTTAGCTCCCTACATGGCACTGCAGAGTGTTATAAAGACAGAGTTAATACAACTAATGTTCCTTTTTCTCTTATTTTTCCGAATCTTCCACTAGACCAAGTAGGTCACAACTCCACTCAACCTGACCTTGCATACTTAGAGGGAAGGGGTATCCACAACTTCTCAGGACAGTCTTTTCCAGTGCCTCATCACCCTCTGAGTAAAATCTTCATCTGATACAAATTTCCCCTCTTTAAGTTTAAAATTGTTCCCTTTTGTCCTGTCACTAACTGCCGTGTAAAAAGTCAGTCTCCATTTTTTATAGTTTCCCTTTAAATACTGAAAGGCCACATTAGGTCTCCCCAGAGCATTCTCTGGCTCTTCTCCAGATTTGTTTGCTATGACCCTGTAGAAATCATAATTTGATTTCATACTAGAATGACTCTCAGGAACAAGATTGAATTACAAGATCTCTTAAAGTTCTTTAACGGTGCTGCTATGATTGCAGGTGGTCTTAGGGGATTTTAAATTGAAGTTGCTGTAGCTGTATGGAGCTGTAACCTTCTCTCACTCATGCCTTCTCTGGATCCAAGTTAATACCACATTAAGTAACTTTGAGGCCAGTTTATTTAAACCACAGCAGTCAAAACAGCCAAAGCTAAATCAACATACACCCCTTCTCCATCTGCTTTAAGAATGTCTACACAAAAGATTAGAACATCTACACAAAAGATTACTTATGTGCCTGAGACATGTTCACTTTTTACAACTGTATCAGCTAGCCTAATAACAGATTTTCTCTCTAAAGTCTTGCAGGTTACTTAGCAGCAGCTTATATATAAGTTGTTCTGTGACCAATGTAATTAATTATGTGTTCAGTACAGTTTGGATTTCAGAGTGATCTCAGATGTGGATTCTCTGATAACAAGTAAAGGATGCATTCAAGCCCTGTTTCTTTCACACATCAGCCAACCTTTCCCAACACTGCTGGAATTTACTGTGTTTAAGACCTCTACCTCCATCTCTAAATTCAGCTTCAATCTACAACCAGGCACAAAAGATAGTGACATAAAGACACAGGGAAGTGTGGCAAAAATGCTCCTGAAATTATGTATGTATGGAACATGTCTGTTTTTTGTCTGAGGACTTTGGCATGACAAACAGAACATGGAATCCACTGACATGCTTTTGGTTATTTTAGTCACTGCTTTCTCTGTGTGCACTTTTGTGGTGTGTTGACACTGGCTGGATGCCAGCTGCCCACCAAAGCCTTTCTGTCATTCCTCAGCTGGGCAGAGGAGAGGAAATAAAAGAAAAGCCTTGTAGGTTTAGAATAGGGCAGAGGGAGATCACTCATCAGTGACCATCATGGGGAAAATAGACTTGAGTTGGGGAAATTAGTTTAATTTATAACCAGTGAAATCAGAGTAAGCCAATGGGAAATAAAACCAAATCTTAAAAAACTTCCCCATCCCTCCCTTCTTCCTAGAAGAAACTTCACTCCCTATTTTCTCTACCTTCCTCACACAATGCTTCAGCTGGTCCTTCCTCCTCAGGAACTGGGGACTCCTCACACTCATTCCCCTGCTCCAGCCTGGGCTCCTCTCTCATTGGGGCCACAGATCCTGCCAGGATCCTGCTCCAGCACAGGCTTCCCACAGGGTCACAGCCTCCTTTGGGCATCCACCTGCTCTGCTGTGGGGTCCTCTGTCAGAAGGGATGAAGGTCCTCTGAAACGAGGGACTCCAGACTGGCACTTTAAAATGCTGTATATTGTATCCATTGTATACAGTAATTTATGGGTGGGTGACAAGAGCCGAGCCCACAGCAGTCAGCATCAGCTGCAGTCTCGTCTGAAGCCAGCTCTAGTTCTGGTTACAGTGCATTATATACTTTTCATTGTAGAGCATCTTAATACCTGGCAACCAATCAATACTTTGACTATTACCTATAGAATATCATAATTACTAACATTACTATATTTATGTTACTATTTTTCAATCACAAAAAGTTAGTATGTTACAATTTAAGCTAGAAGTTGTTTTTCAGTTTTCTTGCAGTGGAAAATTTTGAGACTTTTTATTTGCAACATGGCGTTTTTGCCTGTGAAAATATTTTTGCTTAGTAAAAATATCTTTTGTTTAAGGTGGATTTATCCTTTGCTCTGAGCTCTAAACCCTTCTAACTCACATACTAACATATCTTTTGCCTTCTTAGGTACCCAGTAAGACTGGCTCAACAATTCTTTTCTTCTGTATCAAAATTTTTTATCATTTCTATCCCTTCTTCAGATTCTACATTCAAAGATCTTTCTTATGCATACGTATCTGTGAGACCTTCCTGTCAAATCCTTATCCTTCCCAACAGTCCTCCATGGGCTGCAGGGGCACAGCTGCCTCACCATGGGCTGCACCACGGGCTGCAGGAGAATCCCTGCTCCAGTGCCTGGAACATCTCCTCACTCTGCATTGACCTTGGTGTCCGCAGGACTGTTTCCCTCACACATTTTCACTTCTCTCTCAGCTGCTCTTGCACAGGTTTTCCCCCCTTTTTCAACTATATAATTTCAGACATGCTACTACTGCTGCTGGTGGGCTTGGTTTTTGCTTGGCTTGGAGCCAGCCAGAGTTAGTTCTGTCAGGCAAGGGGGGAACCTCTGGAAGCTTCAAATAGAAGCCACCTCTGTAGCCACCATGCTATCAAAACCTTCCTATGAAAACCCAATGCAGTTTACCAAGGAGGAAGAAGGTCTTCATGTTCATGAGCTAGAATAAATGAAAATAGAAGAAAATTCAAAGAAAGAAGCAAGGATGGAATATCTGGGCTGGGCTGGGTTGGGCAGGGCTGGGCTGGGCTGGGATGGGATGGGATCGGATGATCCATGTTCATGAGTTAGAATAATTGAAAATAGAAGAAAATTCAGAGAAAAAAGCAAGAAAAGGAATATCTGGGATGGGAAGGATTCAAGCTTGTATCTTTCAGCATGTTTGGTGTTGTGATTCAACCCCAGTTGTCAACCAAGCTTCACACAGCCCTCACTCACCCCACCCAGTTGGATGGGGAAAAGGAATCAAAATGCTAAAAGTGAAAATCCTCATGGGTTGAGATTAAAACAGTTTTGAAATAAAAATACTACTACTACTACTGCTGATAATAATAACAACAGTAATAAATATCATAGTAATAGCAATGATAATAAAGTGAAATAAAAATAGCAGGGAAAAATGAAACCCAAGAAAGACAAGACCATGTGAATGGAAATAGTTGCTCACTACCAACCAACTCATGTTCAGTCAGTCTCTGAGCAGTGGTTTTCCACACCCAACCCCTTCCTCCAGTTTTTGATTCTGAGCATAATTCTATAGGTTATGGGGTATCTCACGGGTGAGTTTGGGTCAGTTGTCCCGGCTTTGCCCACTTCCCACATTTTAGGAACCTCCAATCTCCTCAGTGGTGGGGTGGAGAGAGGAGTGGAAACTAACTGTGTTAGTACTGCTCAGCAGTATGCAAATAGTCTTTTTATCACCAACACTGTTTCCATCACAAATCCTTACACTGATACTATTTACTGAAGAAAATACACTGGTTTTCAGCAGTGTATTTCAAACAATATTGACTCTATATGGTCACAATATTAAAGAGAATTTTAGCTGAGGGCAACCTGGACAGAATGTACAAATTAGCCCACATAAATTTGAACTACAAATGCCAAAGGTCATGCTTGCAGGGCACATTATGTTGTGGTTTGACCCCAATATTTTGCCTGTACCTCTGTACTGACCCACTACTGTTATATCTGCACCTAAATTTAGATCTTAGCTGGAATTAGTAGCATCCTTGCCTTGTTAAGTCAAACCACAGAACTGTGTCTCTTTTTCTTTTCTATTATTGTAAGGTAGGTTTCTCTGGTCAGTGGAAACAAATGTACCTTCAGGGGACAGTAGATGCTTCATCTCAAGTGATCCACGACAAGGTGAAAGCTGTCGGTTCTGCTGCTGGCTGGGAAGGTTATGTCAGACCCTGGGTGCACTTTTTCACCTTTTCAGAGAGGTAGCCAGTGGCTATTTCACATGTGAAGTGCTGCTGTTGATTTTAACTTCTGCTTTGGAATGACAAGAAACACTTGAACAGATTTTTAGCACTGATTTTAACACTTTAGCAGATGCACCTTCTAAGCATCTCCTTCTAGCTGTGACACACTGCACACTGTGGAGAAAAACCCATAAGCAGAGGTTGCCCACTGCACAGCCCAGGGTAGGAGATGCTTAAGTGCAGCATGAGCATGTTGCCAATGTGAATCTCAGGTGAGTAATGACACAATACTGCCACTCACTGCAGCATGACATGGTAGATAGAACCAAAGAAAAATAGGCTGCCTATTTTTGTGCATCACCTTTCCCTCAACAGACCCAATAATTGGTATAAATAACCTTAGAAGTCTTTTTAGGAATGTCTCAAAAAGCAGAATAATAGCTACAACTACTTCTGATGTAATTCAGTAGTTATCTGATCAGAAAAAAAAGGAGAGACACAAAAAGATAACCCTATAACAGTAATAAACCTTACAAATGAACCTATTAAACATTTTGAACCTATGTCTTCCACTTTTTATATTATCTTTTGACATCTAACTTCTTATTCTCTCTGTGGAGAGGCTTCTTCCTCACACACCTTTTCATTTAAGTTGCTTTGGTTCCTTGTGGAAGCATCTTCCTATTGACTGTATGAAGTATGGGAAGACTACCTGGGTAGTCTGAGTTAAACCTGATGGAGGAGACACCACATTTTTAAAAGGGCAAGGAAAGCACTTGAGGCACTGGGACTGGAAATTTCAGTAGCTTGAAAATGCCTACTAAGTAAAAATCAGTCAGCCAGCATAAATTACAGCATTAATCACTACGTGGCCCTGAGAAATAAAATTGTACCTACTCTGTATCTACTACTCAATTTCAAGTTTGTTTAACAGAATAGCTTTTCACAAGTCCCAGTGCATTTGCCTAAGTACACAACTGCGGTTGTCCAGCAGGGAAGGTTTTGAGGTGGCTTTCTTATTATTTATTTTTACCCTGTCAATTCTGTTAAAAACTTCACCAAAAAATGTTTGTACATGTCTTTAAAAATATACTGAGAGAACACTAGTTCTCGTGGTAGAAACATCTCAACATAACATAAATCAAAAACACTTCTTTGTGTCTGTACCCTCTAATGAGAACAAGATTCAAGAGAAATCTTCTATGGACCAGTGCCATCATTGAACATACAAAAACAAGTTATAGTGGCACTGATGAGTAACCTCTGCTCCTTCCTGTAGCAAAGTTGTGCCAAAATCATTATTAAAAGATAACAACGGAGAGACTGGAAGAGTAATGCTTTGAAACAGCTACTGACAGCTGACTTTTCTCTACTGCAAATCACTTACCAGGATATTTTCCTGTTTCATTGATTTTGCAATGATCAGTGCAATAAGACTGATAAGGAAGCCAACTTATTTTAGAACTCTGAATTTCACTGTTTTGAGGCTGTTGAAATCTTCAAGGAAGTCTCTTATGTATTCCTAAAGTCAAGGACAGTTCAACCAGAATGAACCACACTTTGAGTAATGGGTACTACTTTAGTACATCCATCCATTTACATATATATATGTATATATACACACAGTATGCATATACAGAAAAGCATATCTATGGTTTTTTGTGTGTATATGCAAACATATTTCTGTATATGAAATGGAAACAACTTATGATTATAAAAAACTAGGAAAATAAAAATTTGGTAAAATAATTACTCATAGGATTCTTGGAAACTGTTAAGTAGCAGACCACAATGCAGTAATCAATACATCTGATGGACATTGAAAATGTTTCAGGATTAGTGAAAATTTTCAGGGATAATAACAGTGAACCATTTATCTAAGGTCTTTGCAACTACAAGGAATTATGAGTTCCATGCCAAAGTAATACAGAGGGAAATGCTGATATAAGAAAGGATCAGCTGATAGCCCAATAAAAATTTTAAAAATCAAGATGACTCTCCACCATCCACTGTACATTACCTTGTGGAAAATCCTATTCTCTACAGTTTAAAAGTGCCATTAAATTCTTCTATAATTAGGTAGTCACTAAAAATTCAGGAAAATTTACTTTTCTCAGATGAAGGCTTATATAGACAAAGCTTCTTCACAAATCACAATGAGAACAGTGCCAGACACGCTTAGTGTATGTGATAGCCGCATGATGAGCACTATGGACAGAAATAGAATTTGTTACAGTGAATTTAGTATTTCAGCTAAAACTTTCCTTGGACCCAGCTAGAAACTTTTTTTTAATGTAATACTAAATAAAATTAATTTTGGTTGTCTCATGGGAAATGTAAACCATTATTACTCTAATTAAAAGAAACTTTTAAGAATTAAAAATACTATATCATGTGTAACTAGGACACATTTCTTTAAAACATAGTATTTCAAAGATCTGATGTAATGAAAGACCAGAAAAAAATTAGTCTTTATTTTCAAGTGTTGATTTACTGTGTATAATCTGGTAGTTGTGTTCCTCCTCTAAACAGAACAGCTTCTGAACTATTAACTAACCTGGACCTGGATAATTATTAGTGAGCTTTTATTATATGTATTGTATTTCATAATGCCTGTTACTGCTCCATTAAACAAATTGCTATTTCTGAATACAACAGCAAAATTAAATAGGGTCAAAAGAAATTTATCTGTCACACATGTTTCATAACTAGTTTTGCAATGCTACAGCCATGATGTTAAGGTTTCTTTTTAATATGGTATATACCCTTGGTGCTGCTGTAATTAGAGCACTGATTTTACACCATCAAGGAATGTACTACAGTTCTTATTGATTTCAATGAGTAAATAAAAAAGACATTTCTTGTTGTAGTAGGTCTCTGAAATACCTAAAAATACAGACAGTATTTGGTAAAGAAGCTGTACGGTAGCTATAAACAATTATAAAATCAATCTAATGTACTAACTATTCATTTTAAAAGGTTGAAACAATTATCTAGTAGTACCAAATAATAATCTTTTCTACCTCTCTTTTCCATTCCTGGTTTTAAATACAGATGAACACACATAGAGAAAGTGTAATCTCAAGGAGAAAAAAAAAAAGTAAGACCAAAAATATCCCTTACTTTCTTTCTTTATGATTCATATTTTAAAAAAATGTAACATTCTGGTAGAGAAGCAAAGAGGCATTAACAGCAAAAAGGGAATGCACTAAAGCTTTGTGAACTTCAGTTATCCCCTAGTAAGTCTCACAATGCCCACAAAATACACACAGATCTTTAAATCAGTGCAGGTGCTCACTCTTTTCCCTTTGTAAGAGGTCGCACTGGCTGTTGATTGAAATAAGGACTCACTGACCTCTGGGTCTAAACCAGACAAAAGGTATAATGAAACTAAATCAACACTAAACAGCCGACTTCATGAAGGCTTTCAGGTAGTCAAAACCAGGTCTAATGGACCTCTAACTATTAAGCATGAGGAAAATGCTTTTGCCTTACCGTAAGAGCCTTTCTCAAATATTTTCTGTACTAAAGGTTTTATATGGTATAAAAATGGTTCTAATAATAATACAATGACATCTAATTTTTTAATATATTCAGCATGATTGAGTTGAAGAAGACACATTCAAGCTTAATCTTTTTATGTGTAATAGTTGGTACTAGTAGTTCTGTACAAAAATTGTGTGCTTTAATGGTTGAACAGTGTACAGTGAATGCTGGAAAGAAATCTTTTCACTCAAGAACCAAGACTAAGACCAGACACTTTGCAAACAGGAGCTCTGTATTCAGGAATCTTACTGAATTCAGGAATCCTAATAAACTCAGGAGTCATTCTTTATTCAGGATTCCTGTTTAGGAACCCTAATGAAATGAATGAAACTCTGTGTGTCTGTGTGCAAGAGTCAAGGGAGCTGCTTATGTGGACATCTTTCCTTCTTTCATCTGTGTACACATCAAACAGTTCCAAAACAATTTATATTATATCCCATAATAGTCCTACGGTTATTCCAGGTGAAATTGATTTCACAGTCAGTTCCTCACTAAAGTGGCCAGTCTGTTCCTCATAAACAAACCTCACAAGAATAAATTAATTCCAAATTTTAATTTATACCCTTCAAAAATGTTAGAATATTCTAGTTCTGAAAACAAATATAATGAGGCCTCTTTAGGAAAAAGCCTACTGCAGACCTTTTACCTCCTTAGGATAAAGCACTCAAGAACAAGTACTGCTAATGAAGGCTATACCATGAGTTCTTATAGGAATAAGAAGTAATTTAGGCATGAAGTTCATTAATAAGACAGAAGTTCCTCTCTGATAATGTGAAAATTTCAGTGTCGGAATGCTATGAGGGTGTGGTTGAGGGAAAAGCACACCATATAGACACACAAGCAGATATATGTATATGTGTGTGTGTGCATGTGTGTGTGTGTGTGTGCATGTGTGTGTGTGTGTATGATTGAGTTCTGACATTAGAATTTGCCTTGGTTTTGATACTTGCTTTGCAAAAGGACAACATTTAATCATTGAATGTGTCATGTGCCACTGACTAATGAAACATTTCAAAACTGTCTCATGCATCTTTTTATATTACTTGTACATTTACAGAAATACTGGCCTTTTTGCCTTCTCCCCATATATCTTCCAACTCTTCTCAATATTCCGCCTTCTTGATATGTTAGGAGTTAAACATCCCTTATTTATTTGCTGTGCATTCTGGTTGTGAGTGTAATGACTGACAGATTGCCTTAGTAGACTGGAAGACTTTGCTGGGTTGCTGCCTCAAGTAATGATTCTCAACCTCTCTTTCCCTTTTTCTTTCTATTTCTAATTACATATTTCTGGACTCATGTTGCTATTAAAAGGTTTGTATCTCATGTTAATGTGGTAGAAATAAAAAAGCTTGTGATTTCTTGTCTCCAGAACAAATTAATATAATTATAGGCTTACAATTCATGGCTACTGATATAATATCTTTGCATTTTCATGTTGTCTTCATACATGCAGATTTGTATTTGGGAAGCATATACTCACAGCTTTAATAGGCAGAGCGGATGCATTAATTATTCTTCACATTATGTACTAAAAGAAATTTCCAGCTGTTAGCATTATGTGAGCTCTTGGACTCTCTCATGTGATTGTATCATGCTGAATTTATTTTTGGAAGAATTTCTACTTTAGGGTCTTCTTGGTGAAAAAAAAAAAGAGACTAAGTGGTAATGCTAGCTGTGGTGAAATATTTCCATAAGCTTCAGGTAAAGAGTAGCATGTAATTTGTATTGATAACCACAGCAATGAGTGCAAATAGTAGTCAGCTATAACCAGCCATAATTGGTGCACCTTTCATCTCCTGTCAAGCAGAGTGGGACCGATTAGGACCAAAAGACAGCTATCAGCTCTCTCATTTCCGGACTCAAACAAAAGGAAAAGAGGTGCCTGTCTGAGCTGATAGCTTTTGGCCCTTTGATCAGATCCTACCAGAAGTCACCCAGTCTCAGTAACCTGAGTTCTCATCAGTGGGCTACAGTCTTTGATGTAGGTAAGGTCCTACTGCAAATTGCATTTATGAAGGGAAAACAGCAGGACATAATCAAGGAGTATAGTTACTGATTCACATGGAAAGGTTGCTTTGGCATCCTACTTTCTTTGAGGGAGGTAGTAAATAAGTTCTACTAATATTATTGAAAAGATATTCCCATAAACAACCAGCAACACAGCCCTTCAGAAGGTTGTGTTTGCCATCCCCAGTGTAACAGGAACTTAGGCATGGTTTAGTGTTTATGAAAGGTCCAAGCAAAATAACAGAAAATCAAATTTACTATTGACGGATGGGGAAAACATCCCCTGCTTGGAAAGAAAATGTATTTGGAAAATTCTAGTTAGGCAAACAAAGTATATTTCAGAGAAAAACTTTTCAAGTTTTACTTTCTTTCACCATAAATCTGCAATACCAAGTACAGATATGTAAAATGTAAATCAATCCTCTTTTATTTTTATAAGAGGTTTGCCAGGAATTATTCTTTAGTGTTAATATCACAGTTACAGTGGGCTACAGAAACAATTTCATCACGCTTTTAGGAAGATGCTAAACAAGGTTTTAGATGATGCAACTAACAATTGGATTAAGTACTATGAAATCACTATAGTCCATCATTATATGGAGAATTTTGGAATAAAAATTCAGAAGTCTTCCGCTCAATTTCACATACAAATGCTATCCATTTAATGTAACATCTGTTATTCTCCTCCTGACAAACAGATACCTTGTATTTTGTGGGGGGAAAAAAACTCTGCTTCAGAGTGGAAGAGTACTGCACTGTATTTCACCAGCACTTTTTTTTCCTTTTTAATCTGACCTCAAAAGACCTTGGTCTGTGACATCACGACATAAGCAACTTTTTAAAGACTCTAACTTGTTAGGGAGGTAAATAATTTTCTGCTCAGTCTAAAGTGTTGAATTAAACATCTATCACAGTTGAGGAAATGTGATAGAGATACTTTTGCAGTTGAGCACCCTAAATTTAATTTTTTTTTCCCAGTTAAATTAGAGTGTGATGTGTGGCAAGCTGTATAGGGCAGAATAGCTTTTGTAGCATTAAGAAAATATTTATCTGCTAGCAAAAATGTTAGCCTGCACAAAATTCCTAAATCTTAAATAATATATAACCATTTAAACACAAACAAGCTAAAACAAACAAACAAAAAGCAGAACTCCAGCTCTATCAAAGGAGGATAAAATTTTGAAAAGGTTAAGATTTTGGTCATGTTTATGAAAATTAAATTCACTTTGGTATTAATTTTAAATGTATTAAAAATTAATCTAAATCAGTTGACTGATTGTATGCACTAAGGCTTAGAAAGAGGATAGTCTACAGTTTAATACTGCCCTGAGTATTTTTCTCTAATTTGTTCTCACTAAAGAAAATTGAAAGGATGTGGATGTAAATAATGGATGCTGAGGATCCAACTAACAGTGGGGAAAAGCAATTTTATTTAAGGTAAAGTACAGGATAGTTTTGAAGATGTTTGAAATTGATTTTAAAGTCATTCACATATGTATTTGGACATTTACAAAAGTATTTAAAGATATACAAGGCTATAAGACTGGCATCCTCTTCCAAAAACCTAGTCCTCTTCTCTGAATACAATTCAAATATTTAAATTGTTCTATTAAGAGAGGAGACATCTATTTTCTAAAAGACAATAAGATAATTAAACTCGTTTCCAATAAAGTATATGGCAGAGACTCAGGCAGAGTTCTCTCCCTCTGTCTGTAGCTCCCCAAGAGAATGCCAGCAGGCTTTGCACCTATTCATATCCAGACATGTAATTCATACATTCAGCTTCATGCTATAAAGATGTGCTCTGCAACATCATTTTCATGTTATTTGAGATGGACTGAACTAAAAAATGCTGCAGTGTGTCATATTTTGAGGGCCAAAATGCTGAAACACAGAGCCCAGAAGGAACTTACAGACAGGTGCAGTGGTATGTGGTATCTACTTTAGGACAGACTTTCCCTAAGCAATGTGGATGGGTGCCAGTGCATGAATGCTGACTATGTTAGAAGTGGTATTCCACCATTCTGAGGAATTTTTGGACCACAGGATGCCTGTAAGAAACACCCAAGACATTGAGAAGTTGAATTTTGAGAAGATGAAGTCGCATTCTTTTCCAGAAGTGAGGAACATCAGCGTGGTGACAGTTTCAGTTTGGAAGAACCTGTGTGTTACGTATTAATCACAGCTCAATAAATTGTGTGGAAACCATGGAACGACAGACACAATTTAATTACACTTTTGGAAGATCCCAAACCATCTCCATCCCCATATAAAAAGTGGCACATGGAATATTTTGTCATACAGAGTATCAAACTTGGTTTGTTGCTTTGGAGTGTTGTTTAACAGAATTATTTTTCATATGGAACAGACTGGAAATACCCACCAGCTCTTATCTGACTTGCCCAAATCCCATTGCAAAATACAGGACTGGAGAATTAGAAGAGCATATTTGCTTACAGTCCTGCCTTTTGGGTCTTTAAAATTTGACTTATGTGGTTTGATTGCTGTTTTGAGGATGGTGGAAAACCATTGAAAACCTTCCATTTATTTCCAAGAGTTTGTAAAATGTTAACAATTTGTTTAATTTCTAATTTTAGAAGAATGCTAGTTCCTCTCAGCAGCCTGATTAATGTAATGAATTATATCAGGTAATGTTGATTGGCTTATTGGATTAGATATGCATTAGCTAGATACACATTTAATTGAAAATCTGAGTTTACTCTAGAATATATTCAAATGTTGCTGGGTGTTTTGTTGATCTAGATTTCTTTGTGAATTTTCTTAAATATTTAAATAAAAATTTTAGATGTAGCTCCGGCTTCTCATTTCTTTGCGTTTGCTGCAACTTCATCTTCCCCAAAAGCTAACCAAGGACATTGAGAAAGATAGAAAAAGACATGTAAGGATGGCTTAAGCTGTCCCTCTCTGACTGGTCCTAGGCAGAGAAGGAAAGATGAGAGTTCTCCTTTTCATTTGCCTCCTACTATCCAGTTGTTCTGGAAGAGAAGAGAATAGGTGAAGGACCTGAAGAAATAATGTGAATTCTGTATAGAGAGGCCAAGTAGTTGGAGATTTTTCTAAGCTCCCAGCTTGTAACTTCTGTTTGAGATGTCAGCACTGCAGCTGTATCCTGTTCTCTTTCCAGCTAAATAATATTAAAATTCATTCCTGCTAATCACAGGAGAGGTGTATGCACTTCATTGAGCAAGACTATGCTGTAAGTGGCTATAACTTAATTTCAGGACTTCAACAGAAAAAGGACTAACGAAAGAAATAAACCTTACAAAACACCAGAGAGCTTTATTGCTATTGCCAGATATAGAAAACTATTGAGAGAGAAAGCATTAGTGTACTGGAGAAACTCTAATGCAGTCTGACTTTTTATGACATGAGCTGGCACACAAATTGCAAACAGATCATTGAAAGATGCTGTCACCAACAGAGGAGGGTGCATACCTTATACATGGACTCTGGTCTGCTGTGGTCCTACAGCAAAACAGTGTTGAGGGTTTCAGGGATAGGAAATAGCTGGAGTATAGTCTCCTTGGATTACAACTATCAACCTCAGTGAGTCAAGGGATTCCTCAGCATGTATAGGAGAGATAATTCTATGGCAAAGCCCCATGTTAAATTCTAGACCTCAAAGAAACCATTTATTGTGCAGATCTCTCATAAATTACCTTCAAAACTAGCACCAGGGGGTTTTTTTGTATTTTTCTATAGGGCTAGATGACTGTGTCATACCATCTTTCTCTGTTTTTCTTGTCTAAAATCAGGTTGTTAGTACAAACAATTTGAATTCTCAGCTTTAAAGCTAGTAAAAAAAAAACACGGTAAGGATATGACTAAAACCCAAATACCCTACCAGCTTGCTGGGATTTATTCTTTCGGGTTTTTTTCTCTTTTACAGTTATTTATTTCTGCAGTTACCTGAAAATGTGCAGCTTAAAAGGAGAACCAGTGGCTATCCTGTTAAATACTGATTCTATCTAGAGTATTCACAGGCTCTCTTAGTGAGCAGACTTAGAATTTGTTGGGTTTTGGGGTTTTTTGTTTTTTTAAGTAATTAAAAATAGCTTTCTCTAAGTAACAGCCATCTCTAGTAGCGCTTGCAACCCCATTAGATTTCAAGAAAAACATTCTGCCACTTGTGATTTTGACAGGAAACGTTTAGCTCTAGCAGAGCCCTTGTGACCCTAACCCTGAATCTGTATGTTAAAGCTATAATTAGACTATGAAAGGCCAGAGGAAGTAAAGGGCCTGTTTCTTTTCTCAATTAACACCACTTGTATTCTATATAACTGTTAAATTTAGTGGAATTGTTCCCAGCTTGCAACTGCACAAACACAAGTACAATCAGACTCCTAAGCAGGGCTTTGCAGAAGCATACTACGTATGTTTTACCTCTCGTCTATTAACTCTCCTGTGTTAGTTAGGCAGTATATTTCCAGGGCCATGGCAGTCTCATTGATGATACTGGTGCATAAACAAAGTAGATGTTTGGGCAGAAAACTTTAATAACTGGCAAAAGAAAATTTTGAGTCCTATCCAGCTAAAAACATCTGTGGTCTTAGAGGTTATGCAAGGCCCTGGCTGTTCAACAAGTCAAAATATTCAGACACAGGTTGGCCTCCAGTGTAAGGTCAAATAAAAGTGTTTCTATGTGTGGTGGAGAAAGTTTAGCAAATGTGAAGGAAAGCAATCAGAAAACTTCTATTTGTATCCTGTGATCCAGATAAAATTAGAGACTCTTTGTCTGGTCCCTGTAAGGCAGAGTATCACCATGTATTGGATGACTTTACAGTTAAGATATATAATGTCTTAGCCAAAAACTTTTAAAAGTATTTATTATCACAACATTCCATTAGGTATAGGAACCCAAAATAATACATCAAAATATATCCCACCCAAAATACATCCATCCACCAAATACATCACATCTACCCTGAGGCATTTGTCTCAGTTGAAGAAGACAGGAATGTTTACACCCATTAAATAGCCAGTGGTTCAGCACATCTGAATATCCCTGACCCAGTGGATGTGTTTGGGCTTTCCCTCCATTGACAATCAAATCTTCCATTAGTGCCTAAATTTAATGAGGAATCCAGACGCTAGTGATTTTTCCATGACTTCACCAGCTATAAGAGAGACTGGAGCTGAACAAGAGTGACAGACAAATCTCCTACATCTCAGGCTGTAATTACTGAAGTGCTCTGCTGTTCATCTTCCCTCTAGACACATGGGTGGGGAAAGTCAAATAAGAACAGAATTGTTGTGACCATCCTCAGATGACCCACATCCTATCTGTCACAGATATTCTGCTGGTTTCCTTATTTCCCACAGTTCTTCCACATACAAATTGGTATTTCTTATATTTTATTTAATGTTGGAAGCTTATTTGTTCTTTTTACTTCTTATTGACCAGTTAAGGATAATAGTTTGTTGGGGGCCACAGGATCTCTGTGAGGGAATTTCTGGAACCTTCTTTCATACCCAGTAATTTCTGTCCAGAGTTTTCTTCAGTTCCTGTCTGTTTTTTTTGAAGCAGTAACACAAATGTGAATTATTCCCATGACTTTCTCTCTCTGGGATGAGAGCTCATTTTGATGTCTGTAATACAATAATTTCTTAAGGATTTATACTATAAAAGCATAAGTGTCATGTATAGCAAAGAAATGTATTTCAAGTGTATGAAACACAGAAAAGAGTTTGATGTAAACACATACTCTCTATGGTCCAAGCTCCCATACTAGGACCCACCTAGTAGTAGCAGAACACAAATTGCAAAGAGAGCATTTATTCTTTCCTTCCAAGCTGCTATGATCTTGGTTATAGATATAGCTTACATGATTTCCTTACATTTTTCCAGATTAATGGTATTTATTACACTCTACCTTAGCTACTAAAATTAAAAACTTTAAGTCTAAATGAGTCATTCTATGGTCTATACTCACTGGCCAGGAACGAACATTTATTAGTGCCCCACTGCCTTTTCTTTAAATTTTCTTTAAATGTTGGCAGATGTTTGTACCTTTTTAGGTCTGTGTAGGGTCTATACAAATTTTCCACACAAAGCAGAGTGCAAATCCACCCCAGTACATAAGAATCTGAACCTCTAACATCTGTGCAAGACAGAGGAGGCATACGGAAACATAAACAGACACACAGTTCATTGTTATTTCTGTAATCAACTAAGTTGAACTGTCTTCTCAAGCTACACTGACAACTTAGAGACTATCTCAAGTGTCTTGCTCAACAAAACTGGACAGGAACAATAGCAGCACAGGACTTATCAGAGTATACTGGCAGATATATCTGGAATTTTGATATTTTAAATGTGTTGAGATGTTTTTCCTTGGAAAAATATAATTGAAGCATTGAATCTCACAACTCAAGATGGAGGAGCCAGAAAATAAAGGAAGTTTTTCCAGTCCTTTTACCAGATTCTTGAACGCTGACTTGAACAAAATGAAGATCTGTGTTGACTCCTCATACATGTTTAATATGCACATTTCTTTGGAAAGGAAACATGCTGGGCAACTGCTTGTTATGTAAGACACACACACATCACAACTGAAGATTTGTTTGTCCTAAAAGCTGGGTCTGGATCAGATGAGAACAGAAAGGTGTTAAAACAGTCAATAGTTTTCTAATTAACATATTTATGGGATTACTGGAGCCCAGAAAACCTACAGGGAATTTAAACAGTACAGATTTCAACAGATTTGAATAGTAGAGATTTTTCACTTTCGAAATAAAGTTTCCTTTTATGCATGACTGAAGTTAGTTACAAAACCTTTTACAAGACATTTCTCTGTTTCTTCTCAAGCTGCCCAGCTTCATAATATTTATAGCTAGTTTCACATTTAACTGTTCATTTGGTATTGTGCTTCTGATTAGATAGGACAGAATTCTTAACTATGCTATACTGCCAATGAGGGCTCAATAACTTCTTCTAGCGCTACTTTTTCTGAAACTGTATTTATTACAGATAGAAATTTTATAAATACAGGTATGCTTGACAGCAATTTATTTACTACTGTCTTTTTTCAAATTACTGTTATCAACTTCATATAAATTATCAGCATCATACAAAATATCTTAAATCAGAAAAATTGTAACCACTACTCTCAATTTATGTCAAATTGTAAACTTATATTCAGCCATACAGCCAAAACAATAGAGTTCTTCTTATTAATCTGAAGAAATACAGGCTGAACTGTTGGGTCATAAGATGGGAACACATTTCTCTAGAAATATAACCTGTGTAAAAATATTAGATGCTTCACACAAAACTCAGAAAAAGAGTTGTTTATATCTACATGTGGATCTTTAAAGAGCCCAAATTTTCTCCTGAAGCAATCATAATGGAGACTGAGTTTCTGAAAAGGATTCGGGTTCTGTACTTCAATTCTGATGCTACAAAGCACAGCAAACTGCTTTCACATTAACACAAATAGGAATGGAACATCAGACTTCTGAATTAGCAGACATTTTAACGCCATAACTAACATCGTGGTTGTTAATTACAAAAGGAATAAAATATCATTCTTTTTTAAGTTAACAGTTCCTTTAATGTTCTTATGGAAATGATACAGCATTTGCACTACCCAGATGCTACAAGCCTACAGTGATATCTTCTGCTAGAATGCAACTTTAAAAGTCATTGAAGGAAATTGTTGGTTTTTTTCCAAGATGGAAAGAGAGAGATACTGGATTGTATCTATATTGATACTCTTCTCTTGGAGATGTCTTTTACATTTTTTGTTTGACAGTCTCCAGTAAGACACATCAACAGCTTTAGGAACTGGGATAGAGGCCAGACTTCCTCCACCGCTTCATTACAGAGAGAGCCATAAATATGGGTGTGGAAGGAATGTCACCTCAATTTTATAATCTTTTCTGCATAAGGGACAGATTTGGTAAGAATGATGGCAACATTCCAGAGTATGCTTTAATCTTTTGATTAGAGAAGGCTTTGGAAGACTGGATATCATCATCATGTGGGAACTTGGGCACTGCTGGACTATGTCCAGGGAAGGGGAATGAAACTGGTGGAGAGTCCAGAGAGGAAGCCACATGAGGAGCAGCTGAGGGGATCTGGGATTGTGTAGCCTGGAGAAAAGGAGGCTCAAAGGAGGCCTTAATGCTCTCTATAACTGCCTGAAAGGAGGCTGAACCAGGTGGGGCTTGGCTCTTCTCCCGGGTAACCTGCAACAGGACAAGAGGAAATGGGCTCAAGCCACACCAGGGAAAGTTCATGTTGGAGAATTTCTTCAGTGAAAGAATGGTTAGGCATTTGAACTGGCTGCCAGGGAAGTGGTGGAGTCACCATCTCTGAAAGGATTCTAAAGGTGTGTGGATGTGAAATTTGAGGATATGGTTTAGTGGCAGACACAACAGTGCTAGCCTATTGTTTGTACTTGATGATCTCAATGGTCTTTTCCAACCTTAATGATTTTATGATTCCATGTTCAACCACTTTGGGGGAAAGCAAGAAAAGACTTAACTCATATTTTTTTCTTTCTCAAACATTTTTTTCTAACTTTTCATATTTTTACTACTGCTTTGGTTGTTTCTGGGGAAATTAATGTGTATTCTGAAATCTAAGAGAATAAATGTTTATTACATCTTAGTTCTGCACCTAGGAGTTCTCATAGGTGCATGTTGAGTGTCTGCTTCCCAGGAGGTATGAGACACATTATACTAAGGAACCCCTCATTTGATCTGGGCCCTCTAACTTCAGAGGTACCTGCCAGTGTCCATAAAGATTGATCATCTGTCTCAGACTGAGAGGCCAGGACTGCTTGACTATTATTAAACAGAGAAATAAACTATCTTCTAAATACAAATTACCCCAATCAAGTCGAATAACAAATAGTGAAAATATGGTTTTGAAGTTTTTTTCAGGTCAGAAAAGTATTTCTTATGCTAATATCCTTTACCTTGGTTACTTTGACCCCAATAATTAAAAATTTAAAAAATTAAAATTAAAATTTCAGACTCTCTCATTCCTGGTATTTTTGCAATTCTGTCTAGAAAGCTAAACTGTCTCTACCAGTATTTCTGAAAACATTCAATTAAAACACTTTATTGCTTTTTTACTTCAGAATACTGTGAAATCACTATTTTTTTTAAGAAAGTCCTTTGTATTTTAAAAGTGTGAAAAGGTTCTTTTTAAAATACTGTTTTAAACTTATCATTTTTGTTCAGGGTTAACTCTGTGTTGGCCTATTTCATATCAGAAAAGCTGAGTTATTCAGTAACCAGCAAGCAATACACATGAAAATTGTCCCCTGAAATCATATTCATAGAGCACTAGTACCCTATATTATCTCAGCTTCCCTTTATTTTCATGAGTGATGGGATTTCACTTCTGACTGTACAGAAAGCTCATTATTCCCAAAGCATCAAAAACCCCTTTAATGTAAACACCATATGGCCTTTGGCCTGTGCTGGTTTGAGAAATAAGACGGATGAGCTGCCCTGTGAGACTGCACACCAATTCATATTCCACAGCAGAGCAAAGATGTTGCTTCTCACTGTATCTGAGAATTTGAAGTTGTGAGAGTTCTCAGCCCCTTTTACCTTACTGCTAGGCTGGAGTGTCCTCTTCCAATTTTTCAACACAATGGTAAATTTCCAATGTGTGTCTTAAACTAAAATGTTCATTTCTTCATTGTTCTAACCCCTAGAAGCTCTTTCTTCTCTTTTCCTGTACCGTCTTCCTCCCTGATCTTCAGCCAAAACAGTTTCTTTTAAATATTTGCTTTGCTCAACTTCTACCCTTAGAAAAGGCCAACAACAACTAAGAATTTTCCTTTATTTTTTCTTCCCTCTGGCACATTTTGTTGAAGTTCACTTTCCTGAGTCTATTTGGGAACTACTGCTCTCAAACTCCCTTATTCTGAAGTGAAACTAGGAAACGCTTTGAGTTGCAGCAACTAAATAATTTACCAATGCATAGAAACATATCCATGAACATAAAATGGATTGAAAATTGATATAAAATGTTATAGATCTTAATAATTAAATTTTCCTGAAACCATATATAAACTTCCATGCAAAAAAAGAATGAAAAAAGCAATCCCACAACTGAATAAACTGCTCTGACACTTTTCACAAAATCACAACATTTATTGGACATTTTGCCATTTGTTCGACTAATCTTTTAAACGATATGTACAATTTATTAATTGTAAGTATTGTACTATTGTATATAAAATATTGTATGATAATGTCAGCACTGTATATTGTATATTCAATGTTTGTATATTCAACTAGTAATTAAACAATGGGCCACAGCTTAGGGAAACCCCTAAAGAACATGTATTGACAAGAATGAATGCAGCAATGACACAGGGAAACATACTTAAAGATTATAAAGGTGAAGAATATGGGCTCTATTTCGGATAGCCAGCATTTTGAAGAAGGTATTTTATTAATTAGCAAAATTAATAATTTAAATTTCCTTCATTATGAATCTTCACATTGAGGAAACACTGCATTGAAATATTTCAGGTAGGAAAATATTTTGATTTTTAGTAAACAGATGAGGTTCTGTGTATTGTTATGTATGTTCATTATACAATAAATTTCAGTTCTACCTCTTCAAAACTACAGTTAACCTGAGATTTCTACATGGATTGTGCCTACCATAGCATGAGCTGTGCTGTTTTGCTTTGCTTCACATGGAAGCAGTTTTTAGGGCTGTCAGCTGGTGAGTTTCAGAAAAACAACACAACCTTTGAAGTGTTAAAAAGTACTTGTGGTGAATAGGTGAATATAAGACATATCCCCACCTTCACTTTCCCCAAAAGTAGTTTACCTGCTGTGCCTTTCTGCCACAATTCCATTTTCTCTTGATATCTGGATCCAGAATAGTACAGACCCAGATCTGTACAGACTCTGTTAGGAGAGGAAAAAAATATCTTGAAAGGATATGAAATATGGTCTGTAGGAGAATGGGCAGGAAGTGTTCATTTGAATTGGAATTGAGATATACATAAAAAATAATCACTGACAAAATATCAAGAATAAAATCCCCAAACAAGAAGGGAGATTTATTTACATGATTAATAGTCCAACTGCAATTCATTGTGGTCATTTGCATACACTTGTAGCATGATTAGCCAAATTCATGGATGGAGAGTCTGGTTATGGATACCACAGGAAACCCCAAAGACACAAATGATGAAGCCTGGACAGTGCACCTGGGAAATAATGAGAAATTCCTACTACATTTTTATACTTTTCCCTAAGGGTCTTCTTTCAGGCAGTGCTGGGGATATAATGTGAGCTGGGTGGAGGCTGGTCATGTCCCAGTGTGCCTATTGAGACTGTCCTGTTCTAATCAGATTTGGCTGAACATGCTTTAGGCCAAAAGAGCAAAGTCAGTCTCACTCCACAACCTCACCAGTGTAGTACAAAATTATTAGAGATTTATTGAATGTAATACAAGCACTTCTGCCTTTGCATCTTCTATGGCACATAGACATCATCTTCTTGATCTTAGCTACGGTGAACAAGTTCTACCCAAAAGTTCTAGCCAAAGGGCATTCATGAGCTCTTTGTGAACATAAGACCCAGCTGGCTCATGGAGTCCCCTTCCGAAGAGCAGGGATTTTCATACTTTTCTGCAGTATTAATTGTATGTTATTTCTTTCATCTTCGTTTATTGTTGGAGGCGCCAAAGACATGATAGATAATATTCCAGATACAGCTGTAAAGTCAAGACCTTCATACCTTGGACTTGTCCTTAAATTTCCTTTATTATCTAATAATTCACAAATATAAATATATATATATATATATATATATACGTATGTATAAAAATACATAAATTTGCAAATGTATTGTTTTTGTGTAGCCAGGTTTTGGATGCAGAGGGGCTACAGAGGTGATTCCTGTGAGAAGCTGCCAGAAGCTTCCTCCATGTCCTGCAGAACAAATCCCTGGAAGCTCCAAGATGGATGTGATGCAGGCCAGGGCTGGGCCAACCAGAAATGATGGTAATGTCTCTGCAATAACACATTTAAGAAGAAAAAGAAGTGATTATGCATTTGATTATGATGTAATTGCAGCCAAAGCAGAGCAGGATGAGAACATGAGAGAAGCAGACACCAAGGTCAGTGCAGAAGGAGGGGCAGGAGATGCTCCAGGTGACTCACTGCTGCACTTTGTGCAGGACTGTTTCCTGTGGGAAGGACTCACAATGGAAAATTTTAGAGAGCTATACCCTGTGAGAGGGACCCCATGCTGGATCAGGAGCCCTCCCACTGGGTTGCAGCAGATATGGTATGATAAACTGACCATAACCCCCATTCCCCACCTGGAAGGGGAAAGGTGGGGGGAAGTTATTTTTTAAGGTCTTATTTTACTTTTCATTATCCTGCCCTGATTTTGTTAGCAATAAATTAAATTATTTTCTCTAATTTGTGTCTGGTTTACCCATGACAGTAACTGGTGAGTGATCTCTCCTGGGCCTTATCTCAACCCATGAACCCTTTGTTATATCTTCTCTCTCCTGTACAGAGTGGCTTTGGTGGGTGCCTGGCATCCAACCAGCACCAACTCACTAGATCTCTACAACAGCTGTATGTCCCATGTGATACTGCAAAAAGATGACATTATTTCAGAATCTGTTATGCTGAAGTATCCTTCTATGTGTTTAATATTCCTAGCACATAGATGTTGTTATGATATTACACTGGCAGTAAACTTGACCCAGCATGTCCCAAGCTGGCCAATGATTTTATGTAACTCTCAGTGGTATTGCCTATGCTGGAAATAAATTGCAAAACTGGGAACTTGATATAACTATGGAAAAAAATGGCTGGGCTACAGAATGCAGGAGGGAAGATTATGCTCTCCTTGGTTCAGAATACATGAAACATAATGCAAAAAATGGTAACATAGACGAAAAAACTTTGTCTCATAGTAGCATCTAAGATGTGGATTTTTCACTACAGAAAGACTTTAGGGAGTGCAATTTCACAATATCCAGTACATAATAGGACATGTATAAAGATATCAGGAATCCAAGGAATTATTTCTTTAATTGCAAGGAACATTTTTAAATGACTACTAAAACATATGTTTCTGGGTTCCAGTCAACTTACAAATCAGAATGTGTTTGTGTAGAGCAGATAGTTATTCTGCTGTCTAATGAAGTGTCCTATATCTGGTTCAAGACAGCAACAAGATACAGATGGGACAGATTATTGTTACTATGTAATATAACAAGATCTACCAGAGAATCATAGAATCATTTAAGTTGGAAAAGAACTCTTAATATTTTCTGCTTGCTTCTCCAAGGCTTGAAAACTCGATCATTTTGGCATTGTTGTGCCCAAGGCGGCCTCTGACCATCACATCACCCACCAGTCCTGCTCTGTGAAAGCTCCAGCAGGACACATCCCCTGGCTGGCTCACTCACCAGGAGTGTTAGGAACTGATCTTCCACACACTCCAGGAATTTCCTAGACTGTTTTCTCTTTGCTGTGTTGCAGCTCTAGCAGATATCTTGCAAGTTGATGTATCCCAAGAGAACAAGGGCCAGTGACCATGGGGCTACCCCCAGGTGCTCACAGCATATTTCATGTGTCTCTTCATCCTGGTTGGGTGGTCTATAACAGAGTCCCACTAGGATACCTGCCTTATTGGCCTTTCCCCTGACTCTTACCCTAAACATGCAGCCCTATCATCACCATCACCAAAACACTGCCTAACCTACAGGGCTACCCCACCACTTCTCCTGCCTTGTCTATTCCTTCTGAAGAATTTATGGCCATCTATTGCAGCACTGCAGTCATGTAGGTCTTTTCATCATGTTTCTATGATTGCAAATTTGTCTTAGTTTTCCAGTTTTCCAATGGCACCCTCCTGTTTGTTGCCCATGCTGTGTGTGTTGGTGTAGATGCACTTCAGTTAGGTTGTTGATCCCACACCTTGTGAGGGGAAGAAGCCATGAGCATTCTCAGGCACTTCATGATTTCTGTCTCATCAATAACCCTTGTGTCTTTGCTGACACATAAATCTCCATCCCTTACCTCTACTGAGATGGCAGATTGAAGGACCTTGCTAGTACTCCATCCCTTAAACATTCACATGCTGAACCCTGGCTAATCTCTAGTGAGCTTGACATTTTCCCTTTCCTCCTCCCAATCTAGTTGAAAGCTCTTTCTGTGAGACTTGCCAAGTCCTATGCAAAGATTCTTTTGACCTTTTTGAGACTGTTGTACCCTGTGTGTTGTTCACAGGACTGATGTCTTTTAAACTGACCCATGATCAAAAAACCACCCATATTCTACTGATGACACTAGGCTCATAGTCTTGTCTCTTCTGGTATTTCACTCATCATTCCCTGCAGCTGGAATAATAGAGATCACTTGTGCTCCTGATCTCTTGGTTGGTTTTCCCAAGGTCCTGAGATTTCTCTTGATTGTCTTTCTTGTGCAACCATCTCTGCTCACCTGAAAGGTTCACAATGGACAATAATCTGAGACCTGTGTCAGGGTAGGAACTTTCTCTCCTTGTCTTTATGTATGTCCCTGTCACGCTCGCTCAGACTCCTCAGCCAGGTGCTCCTCCAGCCTATGAGTGAGAGAAAAACTGTCAGACTTGTTCCAACATATTTAATGCATAATGATGCATCCACAGTACAGATCTAACAGAGTAGCTTAGCTACTTCTAATTCTAGTCCCTGACTTCAAACCAACCTCTTTATGTTTTTATACAAGCTAGCCAATATATTACTTGGAGGTTGAGTGAAATAGTTATATTCCCTGCTACCATTCTTCCCCCAAGAGTATGGACTGGTGTTTGAGTGAGAAAATGAAGAACAAGCAGAGAAGCAAATCTTCAGAGTATTTGAGAGATAAAACACATATTGATACAACATTTTAGTTTTGACTTTGATTGTGAACGACAAGGCATCTCTACCTGTAAGAATATGCTTTCCTAGCCATGTGAGTAAAAGATAATGAAATGATATTCAGATACTCTCCAAAACCATGTTACTTGCCAGTGACAAAAGGCCTAAAATTAATCCCTGACGAGTCCTTCCATTAAAAACATCTTACTACTGGTGGAACAGTAGGGGAAGAATAAGATGACGTTTGCAAACCTTATGTTCTTTTCCAGAAGTATCTCATATCCACCCATATGTGAGAAAAGAATTTTTATTTCATCTTTAGTAGAGAGTTCAGAACAATGTACATCTCCTGCACACAAATATGTTGTTAGGCACTCATGGTTAGAAGGTTTGGTTGTCTGTCCCTGTCATGTGCTGTAGCTACATTAATATAATGCATGGAGAATTCAATCTATCTATCTATCTATCTATCTATCTATCTATCTATCTATCTATCCACAAGCTCTTCCACCTTACACCGGGTATTGCTTAGCATTTCCTGATGGGTAATAAAAACTGAAAAAATACATTCTTGACTGAATATCGATTAAGTTTTCAGAAAAGGAAAAATATAAGTATTTTATTTCTATGTGCAGAGGTGTACTCAGATGTACAAGAAAATTGAGGTTTAAAGGCAATATTGGAAACTATTTGAGTAGGTTTAAAATTCTGTTGAGGATAAAATAATTGACAAAATTACTTGAGAGTCTGTTTTTCATTTCACAATCCTGTTTCCATGACCAAAGTCCACAAGCACACATTAAAGGGGAAAGCAGAATTTAAAGACAATATTTGTATCATTTTAACCATAACACATGTAAAACTCTTTTTTTTCAAAAAGGCCATTCAATCAAAGCACCACAGTTTTTTTTAAAAAAACAAGAAAAAGATATCTCTTTTATAAATATAGCATTTAGAAGGTAAAAGCTTGATCTGCATTGACTGTAACTACATCATCTTTAATGGAGTTACACAGCAACAGTGTATTTTTGCCGTTGTGCTCTAGTTCTTCAACTGCTAAATTTGTAGAGAAGATGTGATTTTCAGTAAGAACAGAAGGGACATATTATATAATTTTTATATTTTTTTATAGAAGTACCTTTTAACCTTTGAATGTAAGTTTTGCACTAGTTTGAAGAAAGTAATCTTGCATCATAAAATTAACAGAATATCTATAAATGCATATAAGACTAGAGAATGATGTATTTAAGTGAAATCCACTAAATATATTTTATGGCAGATAAAGAAATATAATCCAAAACATATGATACTGCCACATTAGTGTTAACTTAATGAAAATAAAAACCATTTCGAATGGTTTTTAGGTATATTTTTATTTGGACAGTATAGTATATGCATCGTTATAGAGTTGCAGATTTTCTGGATACAAACATGATCATTCTAATTCTAATCATATTTGTGCACTGTAAAAAAAGACCCAAAAAAGCCCAAACCTGCTTACATGAAGCCAAAGATCTGTTACTACTTGCTGTTTTAGAAAAAAGTGTGAATTATCTTTTCTTTCCACATTGCAAGTGACTACTCAAAAAAGTGACTACTCAAAAATGTAAAATTAAATTGGATTAGAGAGCTCAAACCAGCAAGAGCAGACCACTAACACATCAAAAGATTAGAAATAATTTATTTGTATTTACATATAATTTTATTCTGAAGAATTCTTCATCTATCTTTGTTGTTAAGTATTATTAGAAGTCTTTTGGTAGTGATCATTTTGTGGGACTACTAAGAGCTTGTTGGAAATGAGGAGTTAAAATTGCTTATAAAAATAGAAAAAGTTGTTCCCTTTTTATGTCTTTGTATCATTGAACTCTACAGGTGAGCTGCCTTACCTAAACATGATTCTTTATGCATTAATAAAAAATAATTCATCTGAGTCTAGGCAGACCTTGAGCTTTTTCTTCTCATTGGGATATAAAAATTGAAATCCTAGGGGTTAGGATAAATTGAACATTGAAGAGTCAGCTCCAAAGCTGAAACTTGTGGAGCTAAAGCAGACTGTGCCCCACTTCTACCACTGCAACTTTCATCATCTTTCATCATCTCCTTTCTTCTCAGAGCTCTGGAAAGCAGCTAAACTGGTATCCAGCCAGGAAGGAGAGAGCCCTTGCAGGAAATCAGCACATACTCCAAAGCTAATCTCTTGGAGGAAAAGAATAGTGTTATTCTTCAGGGACTATGTATTAGGTTATTCAGCAAGGTCTGTTTAATTTAACTTGTCTCTTATGTATTATTCATTAGAAAAAATTCCCACGACATAGCAATAAGAAGGTCAATATGATAGCCTGGGCCAAAATAAAGGCAATTTTTTTGCTGGGTTACATAGCAAAAAAGATGAATAATCAAAAGAAATGCTGTATAGGGACGAAGGACAGTGAACCAATTGTTAACTACTAGGGACAGAAGTTATAATCATCACTTAAGGAAGGTTCTGGTATTCCATTATACCGTCTTAGGATACAGTCTAATAAATTAATGGCCATTAAAAAGCAAAATATCTGCTGGACATTGGTACACATATGTCTCATTCCTTTTAAAATTGGTGTTTGCTCATGGGGCAAATGATTATGGAGATTTTTACAGAATCATAGAGTGGATCAGGTTGGAAGGGACCACAATGTGTCGTCTGGTCCAACGTCCCTGCACAAGGAGGGTAATCCCAGAGTACATGGTGCAGGGTTGTGCCCAGATGGTTCTTGAATATCCCCAGGGATGGAGGCTCCACAGCCTCTCTGGGCAATCTGTTCCAGTGCTCAGTCACCTGCACAGTACAGAAATTCTTCCTCTTGTTGAGGAATTCTTCATCAGTTCTTCATCAGTTTCTGCCCATTGCCTCTTGTCCTATTGCTGGGCACAACTGAGAAGAGCCTGGTCCATCCTCTTGACACCCTCCCTTCAGACAGTGGCAGACATTGATCAGGTCCCCTCTCAGCTGTCTCTTCCGGAGGCTGAACAGGCCCAGCTCCCTCAGCCTTTCCTCACAAGAGAGATGCTCCAATCCCTTAATCCTCTTTGTAACCCTCCATTAGACCAAGTCCAAGAGCTTCATTGTGCTCTACATCCCTCTTGTCCTGAGGAGCTCAGAACTGGACACAGCACTTCAGCTGTGGCCCCACTGGGGCTGAGTAAAATTGCAGGTTCTTTCAGAGGCAGCTTCATTTTCCTAATACTCATGTATAGTTCAATTGTTATTATTAATAATTTGCAAGTTTTCTACTTTTCAAGTTTTGACATTTCAGAGGGAAAGAAGAGTTTTACTGATGTTAACAATATGGACATAGGCATTAATTTCTGGTTATATCAATAGAATAGTACGTCTGTAATCTCATCTTCAAAACATCACATTGTCTTACTATTGTATAGCATTTTTCTGTTTTTACTTGTATTTGAGAGTATATGGGTCAGTTCTTTCTGAATTTGCTGAAAAGCTCTACTTTTAAATAAATCAGGAGTTGTATTTCTCAAAAAATGGAAACTCATCAAAGATTAAGAGATAAAGAAATATTTACATCAAGAGAAGAAGATATGCTTATTTTGCTGAAAATCATATTTGCCTTCCATTTCAAACATTTTTCCTACTTACTTCAGAAGAAATTATTAGATATTTACATTTTGCTCTTGTTCCTGTATAAAAGAGGAATACATTTCCATACATTATAAAAAGTTTTCTTAATTTGATCTCATTTATTATCAAAATAAAACTTAGCTATTCCATAGGATTAATTTTCCTATTAATAAAATGAATATTTCTTATCATTCATCATGATCCAGTTAAAGAGCCTTTGATTATGTGCAATTTTTTTCTTGCCTCCAGTTAAACAGAAATGCTTCCATAGTCTACAAAATCTTTTTAGTAAAGTCTTTAGAGTAAATAAGGATTCTTTTTATACATTTTTTATTGGCAAGGAGGATGAATTTTAACTGGACCCCAGGTGTGGTTGTTTACCTTCAAATAAAAAAAATCGGCCTAAACAATATTTCTTTTTAAAAGACTGATAAAAATGCACATGTGTTTTTTCACACTTGCATCTTTACAAAACACACATAAGAAGAAATGCTGTTTTTTTTCTTTGAGGACAATATTGGGGAAATTCAGCAAATTTAAACATGGCAAAAAATTTAAACACATGCTCAGCCAACCTGTACAGTTATTGAACAGGACCCAAAGAGTCTGTCCTTGAAATTGAAACAAATTTGAAACACTGCCTGACTAAGGACAGCAGCTTCCAAATCCTTGTTTTCCCATTCAGCATCATTTTGTGTGATACCTGAGTATACAGAGAAAACAAACAGAACAAGACTTGCTAGTCTCAGGGTTCAAGAGAAATGCATGTAATTTGAAACGAAATCAAAGGTCTCTGGTCTAAACAAAAATATAACCTTCTTTCTCAGCAAAACAGAGTTTCTAAGAGAGCCTGCATGCACCTGGAACAGGGGAGCAAGGAGACAGCAGAATCTCTGATTTGTATTTCTGCTCGATTTGCTTGAACAGGATCAAACACTGGCAGACCAAACTGTGAACACTTGTAGTGCCCACCTAAATCCTGTTTGCAAGACTCAAGTGAGGCATAGGCCTTTACTGGCTGTCAAAACAAAGATGAATTTCACCGTTTATGAGTAAACCAGGAAAAAATACAGTAGAAGACATAAATAATTTTTTTAAGGTCTAGTTTTAAATGCAGGATTGTTTGTACTGAAGCAGAGACTATTGAGGGAGACAAGAAGTTCAGCTGAGCAAACATTTCTTAAAAATTAAAACAGTTTTTTGCCTTCGGATTCTTCTGTGTGAATACTGGTCTCCTACTGTTTCTGCAGAATTTTGAAAACTGATTTGAGTGACTTACAAATACAAAATATCTGTAGCATGGAGAGGGAATAACATTTTTCTTTTCTTGGAATTACCTTTTAGACTACCCGGAATAAGGCTGAATAGTAACATCAATATCACTACTAATTATGTTAGCACAGGATTCCAATCTTATAACATTTCATAGGTGTCCACAGATCTGTTTGCCATTTCATAGAATCAAGTGGCAATGCATCCCTGCCCTAAGAAGTTATAAATTGGCACCCCAATTTTTCAGAAATAATAAGCAATCTGAACAAACAGCAGGCATGTCTATTTTGCATCCAATGCTTGCTTTAACATTCTGGCATTAGCAGCCTTGTGCCAGGTGTGTAGCTTGGGATCTTTCACTGCCACTTGTATTTTGTTCTTATTTTGTAGTTTTTTGTATGAAAACAAAGGGCAAGAGTTGGTATGGGTAGGATAGGAAATATGAATTTCTGTGTAATTTTCTGTGTCTAGGCAGACAAGTAGAAAACAAGGTAAGTGCATTTTTATAGAAGAGCCCCATACCCTTACTACATGTGTAGCTAAAAAAAAAAAAAAAAAAAAATAAAGGAAACAAAGAAAACCCCAAAAAAGTCACAAAAATATTAAACTAGACTGTGGTTTTCTTCTCTTAACTTGACAACTGAAGACAATTAAAGATCAGCACCACCCACGTCCATGCATCCTCCTCAGACTAAAAAATGGGATTTGGTGACAATCCTGCAGATGGTGTCTAGTCATACAACAGAGGTTTAGGGTAAACCAAATCCCAGTACTTGCCATCTCTTTTAGTAAAAGCTACAATGTGCTACAATTTTATGGAAATTAGATCATGATAGTTTTAAGTCATAACTTCATGAGTGGACTATACTGTCAAAGGTCACTAAAGAGGGAGCAGAGCAGATCTAAGAGCTTCTCCTCAGGGTCAAAAATGGGGAGACTTTGAAGCTGTGTTACCGAAGCTGTGTTACAAAAGTTGTGTTACAAAAGTTGTGTTACCGAAGCTGTGTTACCGAAGCTGAGCGCACACCTTGGGGGAGACTGATCCTGGCCAGCTTCAAAACACTGCCACATTCATGCTTGCCCTTCTTACACTGGAAGGAGTAAAAGCAGAAATAAGGTTGAAAGGCTTGCAGATCTTGATAATGACAATTGGATAATGAAAGCAAAACTGTGCATACAAGCAAAGCAGTGAGAGGAATTTGCTCCCTACTTACTATTAACCGCTATCTGGAGCACAAATTAAAGAGGCATGGGTGTTCCCCCTTTCTTTTTTCCCACAATGTCTTGTCATATAGAATATCCATTTGGATCAGTACAGATCAACTGCCCCCTCACAACTTTTTGCCCACCCCCTAATTAAGAGGAGAGAAGGAGGTAGTAGCAGTGAGGGAATGAGAGAAATCCTTAATTGTGTTCAAGTAATATTTAGCAACAGCCAAAACATTCATAACAGTACTGTTTTAGACACCAGTCCAAAGCAGAGCACCATATGGGCTGCTATGAAGAGAATTAACTCCATCTGAGCCAGACCTAGCACATATTCTCTGAAACCAGAGGATAGTAAATTTGCCTCTGTGCCCTAAGATGGAAAAAACCTGAATGATCTTGTATAACTGTGTTGCCACACATGAAACAGCAGAAAGGGAAGAAGCAAGGACTAAAAACCCCTAGAGGTCTCCTGCTTCACTGAATGGTTTGAAAAAGTTATTTAAAATTGTGCCTGAAACTATGTGCAAGCGTTGTGCTAATGCTCAATGTCTGCTAATTTAGAAAATTGTACATTCCTCTGTCCGAGAAACCTACTGGCAGCTGTTACTACTGCCCACATTTGTGATAGATCATGAGACTGTTAAACATAACACTGTAAGCCATTTTTCTTCCAAAAGTATGTCAGGTGTGAGATTCTGGTCTTAAATTAAAGTTGAGATGCAGGAAAAAATGTTTTGTTTTGTTTTTGGAAGAAGTCCTCCTATCTTAACAGCCAGTGGTATGTGCATGTATTCCTGAGCATTGCTGTCACCTAGCTGGGTTCACACCACCACAGAAACCTGCTGCTCCTTTTCCCCACCTCAGCTTCACAGTTGTGGAAACAATTCTTGTGTGAACAGTTCTACTTCAAACTGTACAACAGCCTCAATGAATTTGGGAAGCTCAGAGTTATATACATCAGAGTGCTAGTACAATATCAAGGACAGCTAACACAGGAAGGAAATTAGACAGGCATAGAAGCAAGGAAAAAATACTATTGGGGAAAAAAATAAAAATAAAATATATTTAATTGTTATTTATTTAAGTTGCTCCAAAAATATTCTAGCTAGCACTTAAAGCAGGCAAGCTTCATAAGACAAAGACAAAAATGCCTGAAATGCCAAGTAGACATTCATGTGCAATAAACATTCCAGTAGTTTCACTTATAATTAGCTCTACAGTGGATACCATCTTTCAATTAAGCCCTTCATGTTTTATACTTGCGATTCTTTATATTTAAATCCTTATATTTAGATAGGAAAGTGAATTGATTACCCCTGATCTTTCCTTTATCAAAGTGCCAATGCTTTAGCATCAAGTCTCTGAAAATGTAGCAATTGCTGTGAATTGAAGTTACCCTCTGAAAGTTCTTAAAAGTAGAAACTACAAAGACCTTTTTAAACTAGACTGTTCTCCTCTTGCTGTTTATTTTGATTGGAAATGCAACCTGTGTGCATCTTGTTTTCAAATTCAAGCTTTTTATATTTTAACCTTCACATCTATTGCTAATGTCAATGCCAGGTGTCATTCTTGGACTTGGGAGTTATATATTTCTACAGCTAGAATGTGCACATACTACAGGCTTCTAAAAGCTATTTAGTTTAAATGCAAATAATTGCTTAAGTTGTGCTCTGCTTTTTGAATCACCAATCTTTTCTGTGGGGTAGGGATTTTTACAAAAAGAAAGATTATGTCTTATTAATGTAAAGGCAAATAATCATATTAAGATCACAATTTTAATCATCACAAATTTTTCCTGTGTCATAACGAATAAAAGATTTCCCTGTGGAGATAGACTGATCTAATAGCTACAGGATTTCCCAAAATTTAGTCTTGTTTGACTAAGGCTTATATTTTAAAAGAAACCTAGTTATAATATAAGAATTTATTATGAGTAAGATGAAGAATCCAAGCAGAGAAGCCGTGGTAAATTGTTCCAGAGGGAATTCTGACTGATTATCAAAAAGTCACAACAATTCTTTTCTAATTTGGATTTATCTAATTTCCTCCAAGAGGTAGGTGTAAATATATATTTGCCTCCTAAATTAAAAGAGGGCCTCTTAAAATAATTTCCTTTTACACTCTTTATTGAGTGGGACTGAGTCATGTTTCAGACATTGATTTGTAGTGAAAACACTGCATTTTGAACTATTTTTTTAAAAACTACCCCTCTTGGGTAATATTTTTCTGCATATAAGCTGTTTTCAAGACCCAAATGGATAAAATTCTCATAAACCTGGTTTGATACCATAGGTCCCTCTGACTTGAACAGAAGGTTAGAAACCTTCAATATTGAATTATCTCATGAGTTTTTAACCCCATGACTTTTTTGCCAGTATGGTGTTGACACCATACCTTCTCAAGTTCATCTTGGCAATTAAGTGAGAGAATGACAATAGTGATTTTGTGTGTGTATATATATATATAATTGACAGCTATTAATTGTCAGTATATATATTTGAAAAATCATTTGAACTAATAGAGAAGAATGAAAAGCTTGACTTCTCTGAAATTCAATTTGTTAATTAGCATTGGTCTGCTTACTTCGGTGGTAATTTTTTAGACAACACACTTTTCCAAAATGCATCCCTAAATTAATGAAGCTTATAACTTTTCCTTATTTGAAGGAAGGATAAATATAAACTATGCTACATCTCAATTAGAATCTCCTGGGATATAATAAATGGGATTTAAATTGTAAACAGAGATCTACTTCTTGTGCAGGAAAATTTTTATATATGGTTTTTCACTGACATTGCTCATACAGAAAAGGTCTCTGGACCTAAAATTAAGTTAATCACGAAGAAAGAGTGATTAATAGATAATTTAACCTCATGAATACACTGCAAAAGCAAGTTCATATAGATATTATCCCTGTCACAAGAAAGCTGTAATCTTTTGGTTTTCTGTTTAACATTAAGAGTGCTTGTTGATTAAAAAAAAAAAAAACAAAAGCCTTTGGAGAACAAAATCTGAAACCAGAAAGCTAGACATAATTATGATACATGGTTATCTATTGTACTAAAAAAAGGATTTAAATCATAAACAAAACTCTAGTAGAATGATCTGCCTGAGTAAAATTATGTGACCTGTCTGGGCTTTCTAGTGGACTATGACTCTATTCAAAAGAGAGAATAAAAATTAAACCACCTTCATCTCTGTGCTCAAATGTACCCTGTAATGTTTGTTAAGATTTAACAGATAACGAAAACAAATTAATTGAATTTCTACGTATCAGCTGCTCCATCAGTAAGGAGAAAATCACAAGCATAAGACATTACATGAGCAGTGAGATTAAAATGTTATCCACGCGTTAAAAAAAATCCTGATGAATTTAGGAAGTTTCAAGACTGTCTTTATCCTCAGACTAAGATGGTAAATCAGAATATTTGTAAAAGCCGAATGAGCATTCTCAGACTGCTAGCAATTTTATAGCACTTTTCAATGAAAGAGCTCCAAGCATTTTAAACAGGACACCCTTTTTCATTAGCCTTGTTTTATAGTTTATAGAACAAACATAGTGCAGAAGTGACAAAAAAATATGACGGGAACAAGGTCACTACTGAGTTTTTGCAGCTCCAAATTCAGCTGCTCTTTATTATACTGTTCTTAGGCTGCCCTTTAGCAGAAGATGTAGATGTAGATGATGAAGATGTAGAAGATGTAGACTGCCCAGAAGAGAGACAAAAATTTATGTGCTTCTCTTGTGGTTTTAGGAGGATATGCATGCAGTGGTTTCATTACATATGTGTGCACGGATACGGGAGAATCCGTATCAAAATTGCTGCAGTGATGAGAAGTGGATTCAGTATTAGCTGCTCTTCACTCCCACTTCCCACTCTGTCCCAGTCCCATACTAAGTGCAGCCAGCATACTGCATCTGGCTTTGGGATACCAGGGTAGGAAGCAAATCAGTAAACAGCAGGGAGTTCAGTGGAGGACTAACCAAGATGTTCAGGGATGAGAGCACTTATCCCATGAGGAGAGGCTGAGGTAGCTGTGCTGGTTCAGCTGTCATATTACAATGGGAAATATTCTGGTTTTAATCAGGAAAGTATTACCATATATGCAGGCTTTGTAGAATGTGAAAATCTTGTTAACATCATGATACCATTAATAAATAGCAATATGCATTCCTTTACCTACTCTGCTCATATTGTATAAATTACTATGTCAGCAGTTTTAGCTACTAATGACTGGGGATGTATAAAAAAGAATTTAATGGCACTTAGAAAATCAGAACCCAGAGCCTGGAACAAGTTTTCTGTTAGCCTGGAAGCAGAGATTTTCATTGTAGAAAAAAAAAAAAATGAGGTTTTTCTCATATAAGTGTATTGTTTATAGTCAAAATAATAAAAGAACAATACTGTACAGGAATTAAAGTGCACACTTAATAAATTAATGTTTGTTCCATGTTCAACAATGTAAATGTTTCAGTGCTATTGAAAATACAAATTTTAAAGCAAAACAAAATATCTACTCCTCGACACCTCATTATTACAAATGTATGCATGATAAATATAACACATAGTAAGTAATTGACAGATTGTATTTAAAATTACATGCTCTACAGCAAAGTGTTTAGAAAGGCATCTATGCAAATCATGTATAACCACATGTATACTTCTACCTCTGAAAAATTGCTCAAATGAGTCAAGCTATTAAACTTACAACAATGAACTAAAAAAAAAGCCAAGAGAAGCATTTATATATAGCAGGATTCAGAAGATAAAGCAATGATGCTTTTAGGCTGAGCAGATGTAGGTATACACTCCATTAATTTTCATGAAATTCTGCCAAAGTAGAATACCTCTGTGTGGCTTTAGTGTCATGTCTGAAGTCTACACAATTAACAAGTAATAAAAATTTGGTATATCACATGCTTCTGGAGGAAAGTATATTTTCTAAGAGGAAATAGTAACTTAAAATGGGTCTGCAGCATGTAGGGGACTGTGCAAGTCCAGTATCAGATATGTCGGATTAACTGCACACAATGCAACTGTTCTGAGAATATGTAACATTGCTGAAGAGCTGGACTCGTGTGCCTGTGTGCTGACATTCCATATTGCACCTGTGCCATTTCATTGGTCTGTATCTACTCACATTTGCACCTCAGCCTGTGACTGATTGCCTCAAGACAGCTCTGCTTGTGAAACTGCCAGTCTTGACTCCTGAGTAACTTTGTGACCTTATTTCTTTACACACAATGGTTTCAGAGAAATAAATAACTCTGCAGTTTAGGCCTTAATCATAATCCTATTGGCACAGAATGATAATGTAAAGAAAAAAAATAATTAAACACCTATATGCAGTATAAAATGGGGTATTGAATGCAAATAATTCTTGGTATCATTTGGATTATATAGGTTGTCAAAACTTATGATTAGTCATATACCTTAAAAATAGCAAACCATTAGGTATAAAATGGAGACCAACATACACCATATAATTATTACTGAACAGAGGATGTAAGAACTAAAGTATCAGAAACTTTACTTACATCAGTTGCAAATGAAACGATCCTTTAACCAAAGACTGGATCAGGCATCTGCCACAATCATTTGGGCACTTAATGTACTGATTACCTAGATTTTTCATATGCTATGTTAAATCTTTTATTGGATGCTATAGTCTTGTTTATCTAGAATCTAGGATCCTATTTGAACTCCTGATTGGACACAATAATGGGAAACAACCTAACTTCAGTTCCTCATAGAGTAACAGAATGAGCACTTGGAAAAAAAATCATAAAAATGTAAAATGTTTAACGTATAAAAATGTAAAAACAGGAGTTCTTCTGAACATGGTGGTATCCTTGGTGAAATAATAATCTTATCAGGGTTCTGCTATCCAAGCTGACATGCATGCAGACATAAAGCTTATTTGCTCACAGGAGCAAGGCTGTACTAGTACTGTTGCCTTTATTGCTGTTTGTTGAGGGTTTTGACTTTTTTTGGAAGAGTTGGGCTTACAGAGTCCGTTAGTCAAAGTCTTCCCTGTTTCTGAATATCCATGCTTACCAAACTATCTTTAGAGGTATATGTGTATGCATCCTACTGTGATAAACTAATAGGATCCTGCCCTCAAGTGACAAGCATTTCAGCATTAGGAATGATAAACAAAGATGATACACAAAGGTAAATTTTCAAGACAACTGGGAATAGGCAGAATTTCACTTTGCCAGTTGAACATGTACTCCCTGATATTTTGTGCTAAAAGATAGCTGCAAGTCACCCACATTGTCAAAAATTTTGTTATGAAAATGTGATTTTCCAATGGTTTTGCATGTCATTCTTTGGCATATGACACAGTGAGTTTTTTGCAAAAAATAATTTGTAAAACACTCCCACTTGGAGTCAGTGGATTTCAAATTATCTGCAAAAGCAGAGTTATCCTATTACATGCCTGAAACCAATACATAACCAAAAGGATTTCAAATCCTGTCAGGCATTCAGAAAGGTGTGACTGATTTTATTCCCAGTAGAATACATGAGTTTATTATAGCTTGAATCTTGTGTTTTGTATGAAAAGAATCATGGAATCATTAAGTTGGGAAAGACCTCCAAATCCAACCTTTGACTGAACAACCATGCCAAATAAATCATAGCACAAAGTGCCATGTCCAGTTGTTTCTTAAACACTTCCAGGGAGGGTGACTCCATCACCTTCCTGGGCAGCATTTTCCAATGGGTAACCAGCCCTTCAGTGAGAAAATTCTTTCTGACATCCAACATTACCTACCCTGGTGCAGCTCGAGGCCATTTCCTCTTGTCTTGTTGCAGGTTACCTGGGAGAGGAGACCAATCCACCTGGCTACAGCCTCTTTCAGGTCATTGTAGGGAATGTTAAAGTTTCCTCTAAGCCTCCTTTTCCTCAGGCTAAACAACTCCAGCTACCTCATATGATTTAACTCTCCAAACCCTTCACCATCTCTCTTGCCCTTCTCTTAATTTGCTCCAGCTCCTCAATATCTTTCTTATAGTGAGAGGCCAAAAAGCTGGACACAGAACTTGAGGTGTGGCCTCACCAGTGCTGAGGACAGGGGACAATCCCTGCCCTGGTCCTGCTGGCCACACCATTGCTGCTACAGGCCATGTACCACTGTGGGACACACACTGGCTCATGTCCAGCTGCTGTCAACACACACACTGGGCAGATTTCCAGCTGCTCTTCCCCCAGCCTGTGTCACTGCATGGGGTTGTCATGACCCAGCTACAACTTTTTAATGTGATACTGCTGGAGCAAGCATGACCCATTGTGCTGGGTTTGGCTAGGTGAACGTTAACTTTCTTCATAGTACCTAGTATGGGCTTATGTGTTGGGAAAACACTCTTGACATTTCAGGAATGATTTTCATTTGCTGAGGAGTGCTCACACAGACTCAACACCAGTGAGGAGGCTGGGAGTGCACAAGATGCTGGGACAAGATACAGCCAGGACAGCTGCTCCCAATGACCCAAGAGACATCCCAGACCTCACAGTATCATACTCAGCAAATAAAGCTGGGGCAAAAAAGGGGAACATTTGGAATGATGGTGTTTGCCTTCTCAAGTCACCATTATATGTGATAGGGCTCTGCTTTCTTGGGGATGGCTGAAATCCTGCCTGCCAACAGGAAGCGGTGAATTCCTCAATTGTCTTGGCTTCCCCACATGGCTTCGCTTTACCTATTAAATTGTCTTTATTTCAACTTCTATTATCTCCCCAATCCCACTGGGGAAAGTGAGTTATAGACTGTGTAGGGCTTAGTTGCTGGCTGTGGTTAAATCACAACATTGTCCCAAAAGTCTATCAAAACACAGTATGTCAGATTCAGCTTCCTTTCACAAATATATCACAGTCTGTTTTGATAAAGAAGAGATATAGTTTAATTATTTGTTTTTAATCCGACTCCATACCTGATATATGGCACCTCATTAAGTTCTTTTCACTTGTTCAGTTAAAAACAACCATCTAAAAAGGAAGCATGCAATTTATGGGATAAAAAAACCTCAGAAAACTTTGTGCCTTTTTACAAGGTAAGTCAATCTCTGCAGAACACCTGAATTTTGGTTTTGTACAGTTTGCCACAGCAACTTTAACAACCTGTTAGCAAATAAACTTCTCATTTATACCTCAGAATTTTTTCCCTGCCGCATATTTCAATGATCTACCAAAATCAAATAATAAACTCACACTCCATTACAAAAATGCAGATAAACACTGAAAAATCTGAAAACAAATGAGAAAGAAAAGGACATGTAAGTTGTTTTCTTACTTAGACAGTACCTTATTGTCACTCAGCCAGACTTTTGAAAGCTAGAAGTCCATTCTACGGCATATAGAAATTCAAGACACATACAACAGCTGGGATTACTTGAAATGAAGGCATATGACAGTACTTTTTCAATCTCCCTGTAACACAGCTAATCATTCAGAATTTAGAGTAGGGTGTTCAGAGGGGATGAGTCAAAGAATCATAGAATGATTTGGTTTGGGAGGGACTTTAAAGATCATCTAATTCCAACTCCACTGCCGTGTGCAGAGACACTTTCCACTAGACCAGCTTGCTCAGAGTTCCAACCTGGCCTTGAACAGCTCCAGGAATGGGACATCCACAACTGCTCTAGGCAATGAAAGTCACCAAAAAAACCCCAATATCCTCTTCAAGAACAATACATAAAGCACAGTTACCATCAGGTTCATCATGGAGAGTTAGGGCAAAATACCAAAATACCAAAATAATGGTATCTTGAACTTGCATAGCCCATTGGGCAACCAAAAGCTCTTCAAAGGCACATGCTTTAAGCCCTGCAAAGGTGTTCCACTTGTGGGTTCTCTAAAAGGACTATTTTTCTTTTGCTGAGTTTCCCTTTACATTACTCTTGGTCACCCCCTTTGACCATGGAAGCAAGCAAAAGGAAGGACAAAACATTCCAGGGGAACAATATCTTCAGTCCAGAGAAACAATATCTTATCCCTAAACTTCTCTGCATGATACAATATATCCCCAGCCTGAGAAAGAATTTGAGTTTTCCAGCAGTCATTTTCCTAGGTTCTTCCATCTTACTTCTCCAGTCTTACCACTGCTTCAATGTGAAACACCAATCTCCAGCTTTTTCTGGAAACTGTGCAACAGAGAACCAGCTGATCCACATGTCGAGGAAGAGCCTGGATCTCTTTTGCAGTGGTCAGATATCATGTTTAGAGCACTCTTTAAGCTCATATGTATGTGCTGATAAGCCAAATTACAGCAGCAGCAGAAAATCTGATTGTACAACAATTTTTCAACGCTCTTTTGAAAAGCATATTTTAATTGAATTATTTTACTGTTACTTGAGAACAAAACATGTCTAATTTTCCTTAGGAAGCATATTAACAAACAAAGGCTTCTTTATACTAAATGGAGTATGACAGACAAAATTGTCAAATCAAAACAAAAAGTCAAAGGGCTTATATAGCTCTTCAGACATCTCGAAATCTCTTTCTCATGTCTTTAATATCACAAAGGCTCCAGGTCCTCTGTTGTTGAGAATATTAGAGCACTGGAGAGATCAACAAATATGGGAGGAATGTGTTATAATTTGGCACAGAGAGAATTACGTAACTTGGAGTCTTCAACCCAGAGAACTAGCAAGTTTTGCCATAGGGTGAATATCTTCCTTGCTTCTTCTGCAGTCCAACTGCATAATTCCTTGTCTCATTAAAAAAAATAAACAAACAAACAAATAAATAAATAAATTAAATAAAATCATACCTGAGGCTATTTAACTCCCATTTTTAAAATACCTTCCTTGATGTTTACAGATATTCAGTATAACTTCTGCTTGTGCTGAGAAGGTTGTCATTTCTTCCTAAATCATGAGGATACCTTTTAATAGTAGTTGTGGCTCTCTGAAAATTTTCCAGCACAATATGGCAATATCCCATATAGCAATATACTGTGGTGAAAAATTGCTACAGTTGCAGTGGCTACTACACCTTTAGCTTACTACAGTTTTTACATCCATCTCACACCTGACAAACCTGCTATGCAGAAAGGGGATAACAAATGTAGAAAACTGAGACATGGTAACTTTGAAGCCTTTTCAGTGGCTGTGTTGGGTTGATGTGGCCAGAAATGTGTATTCTATCACCATCTGTTAAAACCGGGTGGGGTAGTGATTCCTTATCTCCATGGCACAGAGTATCTGCTAATGGGCCACCTTTAAGACAAGATGGGGCAATCACCTTTATCATTTATACAACCCATCTTCCCTCCAGGAAGATATAATCTGCTGATGGCCCATTAAGTCCCATTGTATGACTGATAAAATTACATCATCCCATTGGGAGATGCTCCAGCCAGGAGCAGGAACCAAGCCTCTCTTACCTAAATAAAAACGGAGCTGTTGGACAGCAAATTACCCTTCTTTCCACTGGATTCCAAAAGAAAAGTTGTCACCTACATCATTTCCACATCATCCCTGGACTTTTGGAGGAAGGCTGTACCCCTCTATAGGAGCACTGCTTCAGCTGAACCACACCTGCCACTGCAGGGGGACTGTAGCCACCATTTAATGGGACTGCTACCAACACCCTGACTGACGGGGTGTCAGGTTGTATTCTGACCCTGTCAGGGTTGGGATTGTTCTTTGTAATACTGTACTTCTATTTTAATTTTCCCAGTAAAAAGATGTTATTCCTAATTCCCATATCTTTGCCTGAAAGCCCCTTAATTTCAAATTTATAATAATTTAGGGGGAGGGAGTTTACATTCTCCATTAAAAAAAAAAAAATCTTCTGCCTTTATTGGCAAATAACTGTCCTTCAAACCAAGACAGTGGCAGACAGCATGTTCCAGGAAGCCACAGGCACAGGAAAAATGCATTCAGAAAACTTCAGTGACAATTCAGTGTTCTCTTCTTTTAATTCATCAGTCTTAGTAGCATTTCTATCTCAAAGGCTCAAACATAGAGTTTTCAATCTTACCACTGATATCAGCTCAGTTGATTAGTGCCTGGTACTAATAACACCAAGCTTCTGGGTTCAATCGTCATATGGGCCATTTACTTAAGGGTTGGACTCAATGATCCTTTCCAACTCAGAATATTCTGTGATGCTGGGAGTAGCACTACCCTGTCAAGTCGCTATTCAATTTATTAGTGCATTTATGCTACTGATAGTTGGCCGGGCTTCATGTTCTTCTCGATACTAAATTTTTAGTGGAAATGGTGGAAATGGTCCCACTTTCTTCCAAACCAAATGTGATATTACCTTATCTTCTTTTGCATTCCTTCTTCTAAAATTAAGCAGCTTTCTTTTTTTCTTTTTTTCTTTTTTTTTTCATTAATATTTTTTTATTCATATTCCTGCATTTAATGGAATTATAGAATGGTTTGGGTCAGAAGACACCTGAAACATCATCTAGTCCAAACCTCCTGTCATGGGGAGAGACACCTTCTACCACATTAGATTGCTCAAAGACCCATCTAATCTGATTTTGAACACTTGCAGTGATGAGGTATCCATAACTTCCCTGGGCAACTTGTACTAGTCTCACCACTCTCCCCATGAAAAATCTCATTCTTCCAGTGTAGTAAAAAATACTTTTTCTTCTTAGAAGACCCCTATATATATATTGAAAGGACACAATGAGTCTAGTCTACTCCAGGTTGAACAATCCCAACTCTCTCAGCCTGTCCTCACAGGATTGGTGCTCCAGCCCTATGATCTTGGCCCTCCTTTGGACTCACTCTGAGAGGTCCATGTCCTTTCTGTGCTTGAGATCCCAGAGCTGGATGCAGCCCTCCAGCTGGGGTCTCATGAGGGCTGATAAAGGGGAAGAATCCCCTCTCCCCCTTGCTGCCCACACTGCTGTGGATGCAGCCCAGAGTATGTTTGACTTGCTGGACTGCAAGCACACATTGCCGAGTCACGTCCACCTTTCCATCCACCAACACCCCAAAGTTCTTCTCAGAAGGGATGCTCCAAATCCATTCTTTGCCCAGCCTGTATTTGTGCTCCAGGTCACTTGAAATCCTTTGGGATTCCTGATGTGTGGTGTGGAGAGGTGGTGGCTGCTGTCAGCCCTGCCTGCCACACATGTGCCTCCTCCCCTACTCTTGGCCAGATGCTGGCTCTGGGCATGTCTTGGCACTGCCCTGGGCTTTCCCCACCTCAGGACCCCCCTTGCCTGAGCACCACAACCACCCCTTCCACTGTGGGACCCACCTTCTACAGAAACCTGGAAAACAACATTTTCTGTAATAAATAAGGTTTTTCTTCATGAAGAAAAAATTCCTGTTTCAAATTACAGACAAGATTAGATATATTCTAAATATATTTTTCCTTGTAACCTGCAATTTAATGTTTTTTGACCAATGATCAAAGCTACCATGGCATTTATATTTTGCATTTTTGTTTTCAATAAATATAAATTTCAGGAAAACCAGATCTTTTCATTATGACCTGACAAACAATTTTAGTAAAGAAATAAGTACATACATAAAAAGTTTCATGCTGCTTAAAAAATTTTCAAACCGTCACGATTGTCCCATCTTCTTTAACATTTAACTCTATGAAAACTAAAGCCAACTGAAACAATATTATATAAAATAATAAAATTTTGATGAAAACTGGAGAAAAAATAATCAGAATGGAAATTTATCAACTATGGTAAAAAACATGAGGTGTTTGAAATCCTTTGGTGGCTTCCAGATAAACCATAGCAAGCTTAATGTCAGCTGAATAATTTTTAATTCATGTACTACTGTAGGATGCTACATATGTAAGAAGGTGCAGGTTTGTAACTTCCTGTGTTTACAGATGCATCTTGCTCAAAATTGAACAGCCAGCACACAAGACTGAGTGACACAAGAACAGAATGGAAACCAAAGCTGCACTTTGTCACACCCTGTGTGCAGCTACAGTTTAGTTTTTTAGTGATGGCAACTCTTACGAAGAAACTGAATAAGAATTTATTGCAAAGACCAACAACCTGATTACTTTAAAATATGGCTGTTTTTTCACATTATCTGGAATTAAAGTTCAGAGATGAGTAGTTATGGTATGGTCTTCCATGGAATTCAGCTGTGGAAGAAGAAAAATGATTTCTTATGTTGACTTGTTGGCTTCTGTATTAAATCAGACATTTGTTGCATTTTTTTCCAAGTATTATCACTCAGAAATAGATCACAGATGTTTTTTCAAGGAGATGGAGAAGTTAAAATATTGCGGTTTATATATGAATTCAGAAAGCTTAACATTATAACGAAAACCAGCAAGCTGGTCAAAAGTTTTGTTCAATATTTCAGACTTTTTGTAAACTTATATATTTTGAAAACCATAAATATTGAGTTTGATTTTATTTTACCGCTTCTGCTTTCATTTTGCTCAATGTGTAGAATATCAGAAAGAAGATTATGCAGCTAAGTTGACAAATGCTCTCATATGTCAGTGAAGATGTTTGCACACATTAGGCCTTTCCACCACAGCAAGTTCAGCATGGTGCAAAAATAAGTTTGCACGTGTGTATCTGTGTATGTGTGCCAAAGTGAAAAGCAAAGCTTTGTGCAGCCTTCCCCTCATCTGGGCAAGCCCAGTGCAGGAAGCACCTGCTGCACTGATTCTCATTCTTCTTGCAGTGATCAGGAACCAGGACCCAAATTTACTTTTTTTTTTCCCTCCCTCTCATTTTCATTTTGATTATAATAAAAGGTTGCAGTGCAAAGGTAAAATGTTCTGTCCCCACACCTACCAATGGGTAGAGAACTTTTCCTTGTGAGGGGAGTTTCTAGTCCTTAATAAAGGAGGCAACTGGAGTAAGGTGCTTTATAATCATTGGACTGATACAAATACAAAGTAGCAAATACATGCTACCTGCAGAGGGGTGGCTTTTCAGGGTCATGAAATACTTAAAAACAACAGTTGCACAGTGGGTGAAAATATAAAATCTCTGCATGTTGAGTTAGTACCTAATGACCTTACCTGTGACTTTGCTTTTCCCTGAAATTAGGAAACTACTTCAGCCCCCAAAATCAACAGACTTAGCTGAAGTAAAATCAGATTAGATGGAGTTTAGTGTGACAGATAACCCAAATAAGGAAGCTGGGATGATGGAACTTGCTGAAGTCCTAACTGTAACCATTGTTGCATGATTTAGTGTTGGCATTTTGAAACAATACAGTGAATTGAAATCCTAACCTCATGCAAGAAATAATTAAAAGAGTGGATGAAATGGTACTTCCACTAAAGTCAGCACATATAGTTTAATCCCAAGTGTGCAGTCTTTTTTATTCTTTTACAAAAAAATAGATGGAAATACTTATCCTTTGAAGTCTATATTCATTACAACTGTCTTAAGACATGAAAACAGCTATATATGGTACTAAAAATGCAGTGCAAAGCTACTTAACTTTGCTGACATTATATTTTGTTCCAAGATTTCTGTTTGAAGATTGAAATGCATTGAAATATTTCAAGTGAAACTATTAGCAAGCATATGAAGAGTAAGGAAACTTCCACCAAAAGTCACAACTACAAGTCCACATGACCAGCTTTGTCTGATCCCACCAGACTTTTTAAAGCTAAAGTATAAAAAGACAAAAAATAAAAAGGACAAAAAGTGATTGCATATCTGTATTATTTAAAAATTTATAATGACACATGAATATAATGAATAGTACTATTTAGTATTACATTGTATTGCATCACTTCAGCACCATTGATACTTATTCTTCTCCAGGGGAGAGATATTGTTGTTCTGCACAACAGCCTCACTGTTGACAGGACATACATCACAGAATCACAGTAGGGGAGAGGCTGGGTGGTGCCTGTGGAGGAGATCTAGGCTGAGCAACCCCGATCAGGGCAGCATCGTTCACACACATAAATCAGGATCATGTCCAGGATCATATGCCTCCAAGCATGGAGACTCTGTGGCCCCTTTGGACAGCCTGTGACAGTGTTGGAACACCTTTTCAGTAAAAAAATAATTTCTTGTATTTAAAAGGAATTTCCCATATTGGTTTTTTGCTCATTGCATCTTCTTGTTTCACTGATCATGGAGGGTAGAGGGGAATGATCCCTCCCCCCCATGCTACTAGGCTTCCTTCCTGCCAGCACACTTTGCTGGCTTAGGGACAACTCAATTTGCACCAAGTTATTCTCCATGATTTTATCCCCCTGTTCTTATAATGGAGTTACTCCTACCCAAGTACATTTCTTTTTTGTTCTGCTTTATTTTTAGCCCATTTCTTCTGCCTGTTGAGGTCACTTGCAATGTCAGCAAACAAATATATTTTAGCATATACTTGAATATATCTTTGTTAGGGTATAAAAACACCCAAACAAATGCGACCTGATAAATGATAGAATTGCCCTCATTGTTCCAAGGACTTGCAATCTAAGTGGAGAAAACCTACTGAAAGTAGGCAACGAGGGCTGTCCTCAATTTGGAGAGAAGAGCAACTGAAGCACAGTACTCTCAGTCAGCAATTACATAAATAGCTCTTAAGGTGCAAAAGAAAAAGCATGATCACAAAAACTTCAATATCATCTCTGATACCAAGTTAATATGCTAACCTTTATCTCAGTTCATTATTGTTTAAAAAACAATCAGAGCAAAAATTTTTAGGTATTGTCAGGCCTTTCAACTGCCCTTGGAAAAATCTGATTGATACTCTATGTATCAAAAACATGATATATATTATTCTTCACTCTGTTCTTCAGTGCTTATATAACATGGGGAAATATTCATCTCATCTGCATTGTGTATACAAAACATGTATATTTAATATTATTTAAGTAATGGCACAAGTTTCTATACACTACTTATATGAATTTACAGAAAAAAAGAGAATATATTCTGAAAGGAGTATTTATTCCCTGTTTCTAATCTTTCAGCTGTTACATGAGAATGAGGCTCTTAGGATCTTAAAAGCTGAATCTTGTATATCACATACATTTTTTTTCATCTTGTATCTTAACTTGTCAGAAGCACATTTCTTATCAGCTGAACACATGCACAAACAGCACAGGATTCTACATTGTATTATGAATACACATACTTCATCAGTATGCTGAAATCAAATGACCAAGTATATATTTATAAAAATATACACACACACTAGGGAATTTCTTTCTGGATGAGTGAAATAAAAACCCTCCCACAGAAGAATGCAATATGGAGTTTAAATATATATTTGCAAATTGAAAGAAATTTTAGATTGTACTGGGCTGCACATAGAACTTGTGAAAATGATAAGTTTCTTGTTTTCCATAAAATTTTGCACCAAAAGACTGCAGCTGACATTCTTATCAGAAACAAGCTGTTCTCTGCTCTTGCAAATTAAAACCTAAAATACGTCAGTCCTCTTATGATTCATTTTAGTTTGTTATAACCTGGTGGGATATTTCTATTCCTTTTTATCAGAAAGCAAAACAACACCAGACAGAAGTTTAAAAGACATAAATTTGCAGTTGCAGGACTCCTGCTGGACATCATCCTCTGCCCTTGGGCCAGGGCACCTTCTCCAGCCAGTGATCCCTGCAGGATCAGGGTAAGAGACCAAGGCAGGCACAGCAAACCAAGGATCTGCTGTTCACAGTTCAGTGGGACTCTACTGCATCACTCTTCACAAGCTGAGGAGTCAGTCCAATCACATCACACTCTTGAAGACATAAAACTTGGCTGTGTTTAATTAGAAGAAGTAACAAACTAGGAGACTAAAGAAAATAAGCCAAGCAAACACAGAATGAAATGAGATGCATTTTTGCACATTCCCTCACCTGAAGACAAACTCCTGTGCTGAGCCTTCTGCTGTCACAAAGGTATTCCCTGCTACCAGGCCTCCACACAGGAGAGAGACAGGATACAGTGGACTGAAAGAAGCAGATAACTCACCTGACTGTCCTCTCATCAAATAGCATAATTAATCTACCTTAGCCACCGGCCCTAATGAAGATAAGGTATCTAAAATTATTCTCCCGAAGCAAACAGGGACATAGGAAACGAAACCAATTTTAATCTGAATCTGAGCCCACTGCAGTCGAAACATATTTAATTATCTCTCAGTAGAAGCCAGAACTTCTGGAATGTGTCAGTAGCTGAAGGAAAAGCAGGATACCCAGAATCCTGTAGTACATGGATAAATAAAAATGTTTTGCAGTAGATAGTGAAACTTATATTTAAGCAGGAGGAAAAAAAATAATTATTCTGTGCTGAAATATGTCTCTGTCTTATTACAATCTTTTTCTCCCTGAATAAAGTTCTCCAGTAGGCAGAATCCTCAATTCTAATCTGACTGAGTCAATGACTCAGTCTATGACCTTGGGCTAATCAGTTGACCTTCATCTGAAGCAGTCAAGCCAGCTAGAAAATTGTGTGAAAATATCACATCACTGTAAACCAGATTCTGTACCTAAAATGAGGTGTTCTTTAGAAAAAAAAATATACACTGCAGGGAAGAAAATAAATTATTATTTATCTTGAACTCTGGGTTAGAAGGCCAAACCAATAATTTCCAGTGTTCACTCTATGTTGATATGATCCTGCCTCATAAATACCATGACACTGCATTAGATACATATAAATAAATTGTCTGCAGTTACTTTTTAAGCAAAGTTTATTCACATGCAAGAAGTTTTAAAGAATTCTGTCAGTTCAGCTTTTCAACATTTAAAAAATCAGTGTTCTCAATGTTTGCAACAGCCTTGCAGAAGAAAAGAAAAAAGTTGAAGCTTATTAAAATTTATGTAATTCACAACAAGGTTTCAAATACTTTCCCATTTCAAATCAGTGACGTTCAAAAGAGAATACACAGTTCAAACAATATATCAGTGAAACCAGAAAAAAAATTAACTCAAAAAAATTCCTCTAATGTGTTTACTAAAGAGCTAGAAATAATATGTAATGTATGCAAGATTATCTACCCTTCATTTTTTATAAATTATTGAATTTTGGTTGAAAAAAACAGGGTTTTGACCTATGTTGTTCCAAATATGCTCCAAAAATTTAATAATTCAATCTGTGAATGAAGAATCTAATGTAAACTGATTTTGTTGTAAATTGTCTGAGATTACAATAGTTAAGTGGAGAAGTATACCCGTAGTCATAGAAAGCAAATAGAATTTCAAATATGCATATCAGATCAAAAAATGGCCAATAGTTCTTGATTTTTAAAATTTTCTTTCTTTATCTGCTATATTATTTCTTTCATTTCGCAGTTAAAAAAAAGTGGGAAAAGTTTTAAGTAAATAAACAAAAGAATATTATTTTTAAAATTAAAACTGAAGTATGTCATAGCCATAAAAGAAGAAGACTCATTTTTATATTGTGGCCTGAAATGAAACACTTCCATTTCTGACACTCTAATTTCTGAAAGTATGGTAATTAAATGCATTTCCATTTTCTTGTGCTACTCTGGGTGCAGGCATGTGGCTAGATTTTATTTCTTTCTAACAAGGGCAATTAAACTACCAAGATCTATAATAAAAATATAGAAGATTAGTCCTCATGGCAGGGGAGTGTGGTGAGGTGGAGGAAAAATTGCTGCTGAAAAAGGGTGAAAATTTTCAATTTGCCTTGGATATACAGAATAGTTGAAAACAAAACATCAAAACTTTAAAGTTTTGGAAGACAAGTCACTATGAACAATATCCCCAGGGGAAATATTTGAGAATTCTACTCGTGCCACCAACAGAAATTGTGACTCAGAAACTGTAGATAAGTGTAGAAATTCTATTTAAGGCAGTCTAAGGCAAATGCTAAAACATCTCTGGCTAAAATATCTGGAAATATTGGAATTGATGAAAGATGGTAAAGAAAGTCAAGTATTATTTAAGGTGATCTTAGGTGGGATGTAAATATTGTCATTCACCCACTGCATTCATTCCAGTATTAGTGAAGAGAAATTGTCTGGTGAAACTTTTTAAGCAAACAGCCTCATACTCCTGGCTAATTGACACTGGAGTTGTTCACACTTCTAGAAGTTCACTTATGCTCTTGTTCAAGTGCAAGGTTCTGCTTTCCCAGAAATTAATGTGAATGACTATGACATGAAAAGAACCATATCCATGAGCAGAAAAGAAATATGCTCAGATCTCTTCACACAAGTTTTGTAGGACAGGATGAGAAGTGTGAATAGGTCTCTCAAATAGTTTGTTTTAAAGTTTTAATATTCATTTTATCTGAGAAGCAATTTGTTGAATTAATGTATAATATGAAGTATTGGCCAATCTTACTGAGATTTATTTGCCATAGCAGTCTAACATTTACAAAGGCTTTCCCTCTCTCAATAGTAATTTTCTACTATCAGCAATAAATCTCTGTTGGCCTCCTAAGAAGTCAATATCTAGTTATTAATCACAGATAAAGTAGTTTGAATCATATACATTTCTTCTACCTTCATTTGCCAGCTAAGCAGTTGATTCTGCCCTGATTATATAAAGTGGAAAAACTATGTTCTTTAAAACTTTTTTTAAAGAATAAGTAAAATTATTTCAACTAGTTTTATTTATCTTTCTTTTAAAGAAGCAGAATTCAAGTGCTACTTTATTTAAAGGAATATGCTTCATTAAATGGAAGAGGCTACTTTAACACTTTAACATTTTATAAGATAATTTTTATTATAAAGTAGAAGTTATTTACAACTTGTCTTGCCCTCTATGCAATATGAAATGGAACAGTGTGAATACTAAGAAGCAAAAAATGCTGGAATATGCTCTCAGTATTATATCAACTAAGTCATCAGAAAAACTGATTTTGTACATATGAATCCACTGAATATTACTTTTCACTTTTCCTATACATTAAAAAAGAGTGATTACTTCTTGATTAATATTTCTGTATTTTTATTTCATCTCTCAGATATATTCACAGGACACTATTAAATAGAAAATTGTAAGTTTGACCCTAAGACACCAATTTGAATTCCAATTGGATGCCCTGAGGTACTTAAAAGACATTATACATGAGATCTTTAAGACCTGAAATGCTCTGTAAGTTTTCACACCACCTGTGATTCAACCAACATGCACACACATCTGTGTGTCCACATGTGCCCAGAGCTAAACATCCACCTGGTCCATGCTTTCTGTTCTGATTTTAGGAGAAAAAGTTAAAAATATTTGGGTTTATTTGACAAAAAGGAAAATCTAAGAAATGTCTGCTGCAAACCAAAGCTGTGGGACAGTAGTTCTTCTGCTATTACTGCCAAGAACTAGACTGCTTTATCTTGCTCAACAGGTATTTTTTTGTCTGCTCTCTAGTCACTGCAGCTCAGGATGTGCTCTCTTCTGGCCTTCATCTGACCTTACAAAGCATGGTGCTTGTTTCTTGTACAGCTGCATGTAGGTAAGCCCACTGTTCATTGGCTGAGCTGCACCTCAAAGCACCAGTGTCCCCTAGACACCATCTAATCTCATTCCCAACACTATCCTCCAGGCGTTATTTGCAGACCAAGAAGCACCCTCTAGTCCCTTTGCTATCCAACTCACATGACTCTTGTGGCTTGGTGTCAGTACAAACTAAAAAGGCTTGATTTTCATGGAAGACAAAAATAGATTAATATATTCACAACTAATTATGAAAATTGACAGATTAAGGCTTTCATGCTCTGGGAATAGGAAAGCAATCATGATTACAGAAAATACACAGTGTGTTATAATTGTTTTGGGGAATACCTTAATTTTGTAGAGCAGTCCCTATGTTCTCCACAGGTATTTGATATTCCATATCAATAGTTGGTACTTGCAAGCTATGTACTTTAGCAAGGTGTTTAAGCAGGTATAGAACTTCAAGAAGTTAAAATTAGATGGAAATTTCCATGTATTTAAATTTGTTTTACTGATTTAGATTACTTTTTACATATGACTCTTCAGATAGTCAAATAGCTTGAGGAAATTTTGATAAAAATAAGCTGAAATGAAAGACTGAAATGAATATAGCTGATCCAGTTGAAGACAGGAGAATGAATAGTTTATTCTCTAGGTAACAGAAGAACATCTCCACAGAGTCTTATTGTTGTCATATCTGCCATTCTGTCATGAAACAGTGAATATCAGTTAATTTTTTACTGTTCAAAACTTAGATCATGTAGCTGCTTTTATTTACATCTATTTGTTATCACCACTTATCTTTCATCACAGAAGATGGGTGCTATCAACAAATTACTTGGAAAGGATAATTTGACTAAGATTTTTTTTTAAAAAGGCTTGAACCATGTTGATGACAGAGAAAATAGTTTGAAAGTCAGAAGCCATGCTTATCATCATTTGCAGAGGGAAGAATGTGTCTCCAGATTATTAGGCTAGACTGCAATACATGATTATTCCTCAGTTTTAACTGATGTTAAAGTCTGTGGGACAACTCGTGAGCAATTTTTCAACACTCCAAATTGCTGTTGTTTCCACCAGTGATCGATTGTTCATCACTTTCTATCACTTTTCAGCTAGAGTAAAGCTTGTGGTCTTTGGCAGAAACCAAACTCCAGCCTGTGCTGAACTGGCAATGCTCCCACTGATCATGGGCATATAAACAAATCTCAGCATCTGAGACAATGGACTTGTAGAAAAAAATTCCAGAAGTGGCATAGCATTACTGCCAAGATCTCAGTAGGTCCTCATACGCAGGGGACCAAAACACTGATTTAAGACCAGTAAAAAAAGACAAAACAAAATAACTTGGTTCATTTTTACATAAAAATTTGTCTTTATTTTAAGAGGTATTGGTGGAGACTTCTGTGACCTTGGTCTAGCATTGCAGAATTGCCTCCAAGGGAAAGTGAGGACCATCTTGTGACCTTCCCCTCATGATGCATTTCACTCTATGCTGGCCAAGCTATTGTTTCTCTGGATATCTTTCAAGCCCTAACACACCAGGCTGCTCATTTTCAAACAAGGAGAAGACAAAACAGCAAACATAACACAGATGTTCGTCCTTTTGCTTGATTCAGTTCACAGATACACTGACTTTGGTATAAGAACCTTCACAAGAGTGACACACTACACAGCTACTAATGAGTAAAATTTTATGTTACCTTAAAAAATAACTGCTTTTAGAGGTGCTTCACAGAACAATATGCCTCTTATCCATGCCCTTCACTCAGTAACTCAAAAAGTCCAGGAAATAAAGTAAATGGAAGTGAGACATCAGAAGCTTCATTCTCTCTGTATCAATTTAAAAGCTATTGAGAAGTTCATGCATTTTCACATTATGCTGTAGTGTCATTTGTCTTTCTTTGGCACCAGTTCTCCAGTAAACTTGTCTTTTCACCATATAAATGGCTCTGATGCCTGTATTAGCACAGGAGACTAAACAGAAGCACCTCTGTAGTACTGCCCATGCATTAAAAAGCACTACCTATTTCAGTTGATGTCAAAGGAGCTTTTCCACTATCAAATCACAACAGGATCTGACCATAATAGATAGCTATATTCCTCTTGCAGTGAGTAGAAATAAATCTACAACAATGCCATTACAATACATTTTACTCTGTTGCCTCTCAAAAGAGAGATTTTTTTCCTGCTTCTCTTATGTTTTTATTTATTTGCAGTAGTGGAAAACAGGGTTAAAAGGATTTTATATGGTAAGGACCACTGAAAGGAAAGGTACATTTGAAACTTTTAAATCTGTTCATATACAGGTTTTCCTTATCAATTTATCATTATAAGATTGCTTTCCTGAGGTGGAAGATGCATTTTAAAATTAAACCACTGACAATTCAATCACCTACAGGAGACCCATAGAGATGGAAGATTTTTTGTCAGTAATTGTTCCGTTTTTCTGATCACAGGTTTTTTTTGTTAATCATAGTGAAAGAAAGAGAAGGTACACTTTACACCTCTCAAATGTGAATGTTGATATCATCTTTTAATTTTGAGCTGTATTCTCATTTGGTGCAAATATGAAAATCCTACTAACACTCACCTGAGTGCTGCACCCTTCTGGACAACAGGGTAGATTTGTATGATTAAGTATATAAAAGGTTAGGTTCAACACAGTTTTAAAGATCGAGGAACTTCATTAAAAGAAATCCATCATTAAAAGAACAAAATCTTTATATTTGCCTTGAAATTTTCTTCAATAAAATTTATGTTTGATTTCATTGAAAAGCTTATTCCGTTCAGTCAACCAATGTCAGCATTATTAACAGTAGTGTTTATATGAGACAGACTTACTACAATGACAAATTATCTCATTTTGAGCAGTGTCCAGAAGTTCCCTTGCCATAGAAGATACAAATTACGCCAATTATTCATCACTTTCTTGTAATACCTTCTTGACACACAATATAAATTTGCTTGTAAAAAAACATGATCCCCTTTCTTCTTCACCCCTCCACATTTCATTGGGAAGGTGACATGACTTTGGGCAATGGTTATGGGTCCTACCTTTTTCAGCTTCAGTGTTCATACTGTAAGTAAGGAAGGGAATTAGAGCTGTGTCTGAGCAACCTATAAAATCTGAATATTAATATTTCAAAACTGGTTAATGCCATTCTGAGAAATGCAAAATTTTTCATAAAGATCTGTATCTTGAAACTCTAGATGCCAACAGAATTTTACACTTCTTGAAAACTGAATGTATGCACTTAAACATGGTTCTCAGTCCCTGAAACAGTGCAATGGTCTACCTGAACCTCAAAATATCTATCCCAAACAAATTATATTACTTCAATAGCTGTTGTGGGTTGAGTGGAAATCAGGGAATTTCCCAGGAGTTTGAGTTTTTAAGTAGATATGTCTGTGTTTCTGAGTTTCTATGTATCAGTGTCTTCCACAAGGATAGGAAGAAGGGGCAAGTACTTTTAGCTGTTCTAATTTGGGGGCATACATGTTGCAAATGAGTAAAGCAGCACCAAAACCCGAAGAACAACAATGATTCTGCTCTTCTGACAGCAATGACATTTTCTCTGAAACAAAATACAAGAAAAATAGAAGCTGTGGATGCTGCACCCTTGAAAATATTCAAGGACAGGGTGAAGGGGGCTCTGAGCAGCCAGATCTGATGGAAGGTGTCCCTGCCCATGTCAGAGGGGTTGGAATTTGATGATCTTTAAGGTCACTCTCAACCCAAACCATTCTATGACCCTGTGATGAAAAAGGGCCACCTGTCACAGCAATGTACACAACCAGACTTTTGCCTCAGGCCATATCTCTTGTTACCTGACATAAGTAACATAACTGGCTGCTGAGATAAACACATCATGCCCATGCACCATGCAAATCAATAGCAGGAGAAGTTGCTCACTACTAAAATGGACCAATCATGGAAGAGGATTTTAAATTTATTTTACAAGTTTTATTCTTTGATGGCTGTTTTGCATGGTGTACCCAGAGGTTTTGCTTCCAGTGCCCCCCAGAATTTTGCGTAGTCGTATTATAGGTGCTCTGCAGGCAACTTGGTTTTACAGATTTTGAAGATTGACTGTGGACATATCTGTCAATATTTACTCAAGAAAGTTTCAATTCCAAAGTTTAAGGGTACTGTGCTGTCTCTCAAGACAAAATCTTTATGATTTTAGTGGTAATAAAGTGCACATATTCATTAGATAGTCAAAATACAAAGAATGTGAGATAAATATGAAAGCACAAAGCAGCATGCATTTATAAAATGGAACTAAAGGTGAAGAGGTAGAGCCAAAAACATAAGCTGTGGCCACTAAGTGTCTGAATAGTCCTCTGACATGACCTCTTACTGAAAGATCCCAAAAGAATATCCCTTCATTACAAGACTCTGTGACTTTACAAAACCAGCTCTGCACATGGTTAAATGGAAAAATGACATGAATTACCTACTTATCTAGGACATCCAGTAGCGAAATAGTAATAAAAAATGTTGTCCTGAGCCAGAGTTATCTGACTTCAATAAATGACAATGCTCCTTTGTTTATTTTCCTGCACAGAAAACATGAGTCTAAATAATGTAATGTATGCGAGAGTAATGAGATCGGAAAAAAAAATTAAGTTAGAACATATCAAGGCAAAAATCAGTAAGATTGAAAGTTTTGCTGAACATCCAATTTTATTTTTATTTTTGATTGTACATTTACTTCTAAATTTAAATTTAATTTTGCATCTAGTTTTATCTGGTTACCATGAATTATTGCAAGAAATTTAGCAGAAATAACCTTATTCAAAAGACATTTTTAGAAAAAGAATTGGTGAATTGTGTTCTGATCCAATGACATTAAGGACACTGGCAAATCATCCTGTTATTTCAGGGATACAGAGTCAGACCTCTGGTGAGTGAAAGACAGATACTACCTATTAAAAATTATGTACTGGAGAGTAATTACATGTTCCTGTAAATGATTCCATAATTACAAAAAAAAACTCCAAAAATAGTTTCACTTACTGTTTCAGATCCCACGATAAAACCCTTCTTCAAAAGCAAGAAGTAATCAAGAATATACCCAGTACTTTCATAATATTGATTGTATTGGGCTTAAACTTGCAGCATATATTTATGTTGTCACCACAACTGGGCAGTTGTTGGAGAAAATTCACAGGTATATTACTTCACACAATGTATTAAAATATGTTCTACCACATCTATGTCCCTTTCCATGTTGCATCCTACTAAGCAAGAATCTTAATACAAGTAGAACTTTAATTACTTTAATTACTTATTGTTGCCACAGCTTATTGTATTTTTAAATGAATATGCTGCATTGTAATAACAGGTCCTAAAAGTGGGTTTAATTGTTGAATCCTGAGAAAAATAGTAAACATTCATTAACATATTATTTGAAAATATTAAAAAAAAATTGCAATTTAGTCACTACAACAGATGAGATAATTTTGAAAATGGAGGGGGTTTATGGGTTTAAAAGAGACACACAAGCTTAATCTCTATCACTGAATTTTTTGTTAGCCTCCAACATAGAATGATCAGGTGAGCTACTTTTAAGAGTCTCCAGATTGAGTTAATTCCAAAACAGTGCTTGATATGTATTTGGAGAGTGCCAACTGACTCATGCCAAAACCTTTTAAATAATTAAACCATTTAATGGTTGAACCACTTGAATAATTTAACTATTTAAATGAGAAAGTTCCAGTAGCTGGATGGTGTTTAATTTGCCAGAACAGACAGAGACCTAAAGTTTACAGACCTGAGTTACCATCACCTCCTTGACAAGTGTCAAATGCATTTTAAAGTTGATAGATGTGTAGAATTAATATGTTAGCATTTGAAAGCTAAAAAAAAGGAAAGGAAGACACAGAACTCCCATGAAATGTTTACATACACAGTCATGCTGCCCACTACACTTGGAAGAGAGGGTGACCGCCTAAGATATCTGAGTTATGGACAATCTGAACATTGCTTTGTTTTGGAGACCTAGAAGTTACCATGGCTTTAGAAGCTGATATTAGACTGTGCCTTCTCAAATTATACTAGAAAACAAGGAAACCAGAGCAAAAAGCCTCTTGGCTTTGCCAAACATCAATCAACCTCTCCCATCCTCTGCTCTTGAATGGAAACACATCGAGATCAGATTGCTTTAATTTCCAGAACAGAAGTTGCCACAGCTTTATTTCATTCTAGCATGAGAAAAGTATGGAAATGAAAGAGTAAGTTTTGGATCTATGTGGATATCAAGAGCAATGACAGTGTCTGCAGCAAGTGAAATGGGCACCTGTGTGCACTGAAGGTCCCATTTGGGGTACTGCTGGTGATGGAAGTTGGTCACCTCACCCTGGTACCTTGACCTACTTATTTATATTCCTCTGGGCTGTACACCTGGTAAAGGTAAATCCTTGGCACCACCTGAGATTCTGAACATTTCAGAGGATGACTGCTCACAGCTCCAGCACACATACGCATCCCTTCATAATGATAAAAATTGTGTTTGAGGACCCCTGAGGAAAAGAAAACAAGCAGCCCATGGAATGTCATGAACTAAGTTGGCTGTACAGACTCTCAGAAATCAAACTATATAAGTCTGTTTCTAGTGGCCTACAATGAAATAAAATCTGGTGCACACAAGCAGAAGAAATTATTGACAGGAATACCAATACATTACGGATTTCTTCTTACCAGACCACTTTATTTTTGTCGTACAGAGGAAGAAATGGCAAGCAGAATGAACCTGAATGTTTTATTCATTTTTGTTTTCTGAGCCATATCTGGTTTCTACTCCTGATTCCTCCAAGTAAAACATCTGTTTGAAACACAGAGTTGTAGATAGAATAAAGACACTTCTATTGAGGGATAGGAATAATATTTGGGGAAAAAGAAATATATATTTTGTTCTGTAACCTTTAAAATGAAGGCTTAAAACTGTAGTTTTCCTGAGTCATCTTCAGCATTCTGGTTTTTTTTTTTCTGAGCTAACAGTGAAGCACTATGTTCAGCAAAATTCACCTATCTCCTTAGATTCTTCTTTTATTCCTGTAAATTGTTTGAAAACACAAAGAGCAAACTGTGTCCACCCAAAGGTTAAGGTATTAATGTGGAGAAGTTTGAGGCACATTACCACCATCATCATTGTTTTCCCAATTCCCTCATTTTGTGCACCTGGACCTACTTCCAGGGAAAAAAAGGTCGGTACAAAGTTTGTTAAATGGAGGGCTTTTGATGTTTGCTGTGATAGGAGTTTTAGAGTCTTTTCTATCAGACTCACCTATATTATATTTGTGTGACTGAGCTATTGAAGGCTATATATAACACTTAATCTGAAACTTTTTAGTAAATCAAAATTTCAGAAGTAGCACAGACTCATTACTTAGACATCAAATTTGCTTTTGGTTAATTGTGATGGATTAATATCTTTGCAGATTTAGCAAATTGAATAAATAAAAAAGACAGACATGGACTTCAGGAAAAGTCTTTATAGTCTATCAATAAAACCATAAGAGATTAATTATGCAGTAATGATTTTAAAGCTTTGTTTGATCTAAAGCAAATGACAAAAAAGAGACAGAATAGCATCCTCAGTATGAACAGACAGATTTTGTAGGTAGAATTAGTCTCCTTTTACTTCAGGCATTTATATGTCATTTTTGTATTTGATGGAGATAGGTATTTCTGGCATAGAGTTAAGCTGACAGTTTTCAAATATCTACTTTAGGACATATAAATATATATTCAAATGTGATTCTTCCCCTCCACTGCCAATAAAGACAATCTAAACTGTCTAGATATTTAACATTGACTTCAATTGACTAAATGTAGGTAGTTAAAATAATTAAGGAAGATCCTAAATTAGATATCCGTATAGTGGATAAAAGCTACTCAATGAGATTACAAACCATGTAACACTTGAAACATTTCTAGTAATTTCAGGTGGGGTTTCGGCATCTTACTGCATTTTGCATTAGGACTTTTATTGTCTCGGCTCAGAGATCTGTGAAACTTGTGAATCCTGACTTTGTCTTTTTTTCCCCAGGGGAAAAAAACTTAAAAAACTTTTTCAATTCAGAAGATGTATACTAAACATTTGGTTTCTTTGTATTCCAAAGAACTGCAAAGCTTCTGATTCATTAGTTGTTATTGAAGAAAAAGCTAATTTATCAACCTGTGAGTGGTCATTATACTAGCAAACAATCAGAGAAAGAATAATAGGAAAGTGAAACTAACTTAAAAGGCCCACAATTTTAATTATAAACATATTTGGTTTTGTTTTTTAACTCATTAATATTCTCATGACATACATTTATCCTAATACAGTTAGCTCTAATTATTCCTCAAAACAGTATTTTACATTAATGATACGGTACACTGCAAATATGGTAATACAAGAGTTTATATTATTTTTATGGTGCCTTCATTAGTTACCTTATGCAGTGACATCAATATGGAAAACAAAAGCAGCCAAATAAGGTTGATCAGGTGCTTTATATGAGTGTCATGCTGCCCTCATGCACAGGAACATTAATGTCAATGCCAAAGCCACACAGCTTGCAGTATCAATATTGATGTTTCTGTGAACCTTGTTTCTTATTCATGTTGCAAATGGCATGATCAGAAAAAAATAAAATACTATTTGCAGTGTAAGCATAATGACTACAAAAATAATAATAATAATGATGTGAGTATAAGTAACACAGCTGTAACCATGGTAACATTGCAGAGTGAATAATTCACAGCAAATAACATACTTGATGTTAACCTACTTTTTCTGCAGTGGAATGACTGCTAGCAGATTGCAATTTTCTCTTCAAATGCTCTTCAAAAGTATCTGGGACATACAGGAATATTTCTGTGTGATCCTCAATGTCTTAAAATTAAGTTACTTGGTAGCTATGAGGAAACCAGACATTTTTATGCTGCCTGATCAGATGAGCATCTATCCCCACTTTAATCCAAGTTCCATTAGATTCATAAGAAAGAGATACCTATCACATTGAGTTAGAACTGGGTCAATATGGAGTTTGAATTTTTCTATTATCATTAATGATTTTTTCTCACAGAATTGCATAACTAGCCATAGAACTGTGGGCTCTCTATTCACAAAAGAATTTGTCTCTTCTTTTTCTGTATGTAGACAAAGAAGGATGTTCTGGTTCTTTGGCCTCATTAGGAAATGTCTTTTCAACATACCTTTTGATTCAAAAGCTAAATCTGAAGGGGATTGGGGATGGTGTGACCAAAATTCAACTGGCTCATCCTGCCTTAGCCTGCATGATTAGGACATACAAGATTCAGTAGTCAGCAGCACACCAGGTCAGTAAAGAAGCAGTAAAGTTAGCATCACATCTTTCAGTGCTCAGCCCAGGTAGGTGCTCATTTACATGGATCAGCTCAGGTAGGGAGCTGTAGATTTACAGCACTACTTCACTGGAAAGTCCACATTCCCATCTGTGGATCTTAGCCAGAAGGCTCAAACACTCTGCTATCATGCTATGCCTTCCTTCTTTAATCTGTCTTTTTGATGTCCCTCGGGGCATGCACACAGCCTCAAACTGAGTATCTATATTTTATTTGTATTAGTTTAGTCCCTCAGGGCCAACTCAGAGAGGAAAACTATTTCCCAGGAAAGAGCAGATGAAGTTTTGGCCTGGTTTCACCATAAGTGTCTTTTTGCCCTTCTTTCCTTTCTCTCTCCTCACTCTCCCAGACCTCCAATTTCTCTAACTCACATCCTCTGCTGGCAACTGCAGAGAAGAGATTGTGCTTTGCTGCTGCCATGGGGAGAATCTCGCTGAATATTTTGCTCCAACCCATGCTGGAGACTTTAAAGATACAGTCTGGGGTAAAGCAATTTTAAGTTTTCTTTGAAGGCAATTTTTATTTGGCCATTGAATAAATCAATCATTTAAATTTAAATTTATATCTTACAGCCTTGTTAATGATTCTACTGCTTATTTTAACTTATAAAAAATTTTAATGACTCTCGTTCTGCATTGAAGTAGGTTCTGAAAAGCAACTACATATAAGCAGACTTTTTCAAGGCAGAAAAACTTTACCATTATGTTGCATATAACCCCAAAATATTCTGCAAGCACAAATTTAGTCCTGTTTGCAATCAAGGCTTTATATTCTTTATGGAGATATTAAAAATATTTTTAAAAATTTTAAAATGGTGTTTTCTTTGTCGTGCATCAATAATACCATCATCCCTGAAATCTTCAGCTGAATTAGTCCGAATTTTGTTGGAGGCTTGCACTAGCTGTCCCATTGCTTTGCATATGGCACAGAGAATGCCAAGGAGGTGATGCATCTTATCCATGGAAGCGTTTGACCTCGGGAAGGGGTTCCCCTGACAGCCTGCACACTTTCAAGCTCCTTTGAGAGACTTGACTTTGTGAGGATTGTAAGAAAAGCAATGACTCACAACTAAAACTAGACTGGACTGGCACAGAGTTTAAAGGACGTTTATTCCTATTCCTCCTTTTACAAGGATAATACATCTAAGCTGTCAAGTTTGTAACTGTTCTGATCAGTGAACTGCTGCATCTACCAGAAGACCAAAGAAAGTTCTGGTAGATGGGTGGTGACACCAGCTGGACTAAATAAATCACAGAATTTGAGTCTAGGGTGGAGACACAAGCAATATTTCCAGTTATTTTTGGCTCTGCTTTTAATTAATCTACTATTTTTCATCATACAACACTTTGTAAAATTTTGTACTGATCACTGAATATGAACAGATAGATTTAATTTAGCTAACATTTGCTATTTTCAATTTATTTTCGAAACATGATAGTCTGTTTACTAGTTTCATTAGTGACTAAGCTCTTGGCTAGCTTAAGAAAAGTCTGTAAAAAATTGATTGACCTAAATTTCTTGCAAGAAACATTTTTCATTATTTCCTATTTGTATGTGCAAAAGGCAGTGGAGAATATTTCATTTGGCAGATTGGATAGTAGCTTATAATTAAATTAAATTTTCTGCAAATATATTCTGCTTTCTGTTGCTCTACTGTGTGAAATGGCTGAATATTACCCACTGTGAGAGAGCTGTTTTCTCAAGATACCCTGAATTTCTAGTAACTGGACAGATATTTCTTAAAGGTAGATAGCTAGGTTAAAGGAAAGCTTAGAAGAGTATTCCTTTGTTGTTTTGAAATGCTATGCAGAAGTTAATTCATTTCTTTTGCATTTGGGAACTATACAAACCATCTTTCATAATATGCAACACCAGTTCTCAGGTGTCATGAGTACCAGTGCTGCTGCCGCTTCATTTTTGTCTTCTTTTACAATAATGATAATGATGCTGAAGCTTACAAACATGGATTTACATTAGACATCAAATGAAAGCCTCCAGTGAGTGGATTAACATATCAGGGCAGTTGGTTGATGCATTTCAAGAAGCCTCTGAATTATATATGGCCCCCAGTGCCCTTATCATTAGGCAAAGATGTGCTTACAGTTCATTGAATGGGACAGGATAAGTGAAACAGGGCAGCTTTGCTGGGTGATTGGTAGGAGGGTGTTATGCAGCCAGATGAAATGGATTGTTGATTACATTCTGTTTTAAAGTTCAATAAATTCATCCCCAGAGCCTATATTGGTGTTACAAAATAATGGATTGCTCAGTTGGTGCACAGTCATGGCTGTATTTAATATGGTAGAAGCCTTTATGAGGTGGTCAATAGTCATAGATTTATACAGAAAGGGAAAATAGCCTTTCACTTAACGGGAAATACTTAGTCTATGCAGTATTTTAGAACAATCACAAACTTTCTTAGCCTGAATAGATTGCTGATTGCTGAAGGTGCAGTTTACTGGTCCTTCAACAAAAGCAATGGAAATGTAGATCAATTAAAGCAGAACACTAGGCAGAGAGTCAGAGAGAATGGACAAGAAAGTTAAAACTCAATATATGGCTGTTTGGTGTCTTCCTTAGGTAAAAGAGAATTTCTTTTGCATTCGATTGGGAATTCAGTCTTTTTGTTTTTGTGAAAAATATTATCTTCCATTGTCAATATTAAACTTTTGGCATGGAATAAGTTTCCTGAGAACTAGGAATTTAACTTTTCTAACGTCATTACTTTATGTTTATTAGAAATATTGCATGATGACTTTTTCTCTCAATATCTTGTTCAGTCATTTTATAGTGGTTTTATACATATAAGGACATAATTAAACAATTGGAAGTAAAATGATGATTCTGTATTCTTAGTTTTTACAGTAAAATCCCAATAGTGTTGAGATTCTTATGAAAAGCTTTTTAAAACCAGGAAATTCAGCTTAACTGCACACAAAAGACATCCAAACATATATCAGTAAGAAACATAGATTTAAAGTGTTCTAGTAGCCCTAACACTGCCTTATGGGACAAGAAGTTCAACATAAAAGGAAAAGGTGGAAGGTAAAAATCTAAAAAAAGTATCTAAGAATCAGTGGATTACATTACTTCCTCATGGTATACCTGCAGAGAAAAATTGTGTAAATATCTCTATATACAAATGCTTGTGGTTTTGATATGAACATGTTATGTTTTACCATGTCAATTTCTTGATAAATTCAATATCCTTTTCACATTTCTAGGCAAAGAATACTGACATACTGACAAAGAATGCTGACATACATAGTGGTAACGTCAGGTAAGGAAATATATTATATTTTGTCAAACAAAACAATACACCTGTAAAATGAACAAGCATGTACAAATATAGATAGACTTTTAGCAGCACCAGAATTTCAGCAAGACTTCTGTGTCCAAAAATGAGTTTTCCCCAGTAAAATTAGTTAGTATATTAGAAAATGTTAATTGTCAATAAGCCTCATTTTCCTATGCTCTTAAAAAAATTACTTAATTATTATGTATTAGTTATTTCTGTCTTGAAAGAAAAGAATTGCCTTTATTAAAATCATTGGACTTCAAAGAGACTCAAATTCAGCAAACTGAAAGTTTATCAAACATAAAATACTGAATGTTTTGTTAACATAGGCAAAATCTTGGCTTCTGCTGATGGAACTGGGGCAACAAAAGATAACAGTAAATAGTGATGTCACTGCTGATAAGCAAATGTCCTGACTTTTATGTCATCACAGAAGATGTACAACACTCACTGGAACCAGTTTTTCTTTGTCCACGACTAACACCTAAATCCTGGCCTAACCCTCAGACTTGGAATGAAAGAATTAATTCATCTAAACCTTTCTTTTCCGGATTTAGATAGGCTGTACCATGGAGATAAGTGAAACACATTGTGCATCTGCAATTTCTGTCAGATTAATACCCTGAGTCTCTCCTCCTTACCAAAGCCTCTCTCTTACACATTCCTAATAACCTGTGTTCATGCACCCAGGTTTCACACCCATGGTGGCTGTGGGTAATCACACAGAATGCTCAGAATACAAAAGGGTAACCTGACAATTTTGGCTGCACTCTTTCAAGACTGGATGCATAGTCCTCCCTGTCTGCACGCCCAGTGCTTTAAAGTTGGGCTTAATGTGCATATAACTTTTGGATTCCAACAAGCCGTAATAAATGCATAGGAAAAAAAGTTGGAAACATTTAATGCAATAAAAGTACCAAATTTCATTACTCTTAACAAGAAAATAATAAAAAAACCCTGAAGCATCCTCCAAAGTTTTTGCATTAATACTTTAGTATGTTGTCAATATAAGGAAACTTACCATATAGTCACAACAGACCATAAACCAACATTCCAAGAAGTTACCAAACCAATCTGTTTAAATGCAGCTCACCCTACTAAAGACAAAAATGAGCAAACAAAATATTTCTTATGGGTTTTACAGAGAAATGAAAGCAAATTCCAGATAAGTTCACTTAGTGAATATAATAACTATTGCTGATTTTAAAAGCCTTATCGAGTACATGACAGGGTAAACAAGCTTCCAACCACTGAGACTTGAAATGAGGAGTGATGATATGATTGGTATGTGCTAATTTTCTTATGACATTCATGTACTGTGATTATTTGGGTTGCACTTGCAGGGTAATGGTTTCAGGGCGTAAAAAGCCTCTTAGCCACATGCCATAGAGTGCTGAGCAGGCAGAATATCAGCCTGACACACTCATAGTTACTAAAAAAACAATTGGGGGGTTCACTTAAGTTTGGGTGAACTTAAAGTTCACTTAGTTTTGCCAGGTGGTTAATCTTGCCTCTAGTCTGTTTTAACTGGTTCACGCTCAATTTGCAGTCCCATTTTCTTCCTTCTGAGTACTGCCTTGTGGGACAGTGCCCTCCTATATATTCCCTCATTCTCGAAAAGCTGTGGATTTGTTCACATATTCAGTACTTCTCTACCTTCTGTAACATCAGTTTTTTCCTGACAACAGCAAGCCAAAGGTAGATCCTGATCAATGACAGATCTCAGGAGCCACCAGGCTGAAAGTCACACTTTGTTCCTCACAGCTGTGCTCCACAGACTCCCTCCAGTACAGACATGCCTGGACCAGAGTGTCTGGCCTGGGAACAGAAATATCTGTGCAAACAGCTGTTGTTGGGAAGTCACAGAACAGTCACTAAAAGGCCATGCAGATGTCACAGACACATTTTTCTAGCACACTCCATGAAAAGGCTGGGACCAGGTCTCTACAGGCAGGCTGTTTCTGTGTGAGACAGAAAGAGGTCACAGCCTTAGTCATTGTCACAGTCATCCATACTGTTTAATGTTAGCACACTGCCTGACTCTTCATCCTTTCTTCCTGGAAAGGGTCTGGCAAGAAAACATAACACAGTAACTGTTCCCAGCAATCAATATGAGCTAAGATATCTATTTTTTTTTCATTTGAGCAAAAATAATTTGATTTTCTGGGTATAACCCACACTGTGACATGTGTTCTGAGGATGAGATAGTGAGCCTTGATTAATTTAAATCATGAAGAGGCCTTCTCGTATCTCACTTTCCTAGCATGTGTCTAACATCAAATAAGTTGTTCAGAGTTTTGGAACAATCAAGAACCACTTCAGTGCAAAACTAGTCCTTCACACCTTAGTATGGAACTGTAGCTCAGTTACCCACTAGAGCTCAGCTTTATAACTATCACCCTCTACCATTTCATATCTCAGCATAATTGAATATATTCTGCACAGTTTTTCTTAAAAACCCAGTTCTGCTTTCTTATTCTATTCTAAAACCAGATGCAGATGCTGAATTGAAACAGTAGACAGATTTACCTGCTGGGGTGAACCCAAGACTATTTTTAGATTATTCTCTCCCTTAATTTACATTATAATTAAAGGAATATATGAAATCTCAGACTGGGAATTTCAAAGTTAATGGTGTATTTATAAATGAAATTTCTACAAAATAAAAGGAAGCTTCTCAATTCTGTGCTGACCTTCAGTGGGCAAGAGTTACATGGTTTCTTCCAGACAGTTATAGCTCTAGCATCTTAATAATGCTTCTAATATCCTTAGGAAGCAAAGCCCAAGTAGCTGCCTGTGCCAGATGGGCATGCACTGAGTATTTTTTATTTTTGACTTCGAAGCAAGATACTACACTCACCTTAGAATAATTGTTAGTTGCAATATTGTTCTATGGATCACTTGCTGAAGTTAACTGGTATTTTTGGCCCTTAAGCATCTTCTTTAAAATCCAAGGGACCCATAGGATTGGTTGCTTGACTTCCTGTACAAACAGGCCTATGAGGAACCCCCAAAAGTCTCTGCATTGGACTTGTAATTTCTATTTGAACTATAATACATCTTCCATATTCAGTTATGATTACTTTTTAAAGCTGTGAATGCAACCCATCTCTTGGGGTAATTATATTTCTACACAAAAGCCTGATGGGCTGTTCACATTTCATCTAAGGATTTGAGATTAGCTTTAATGTTTGTTTTACCAAATAGGATGTCTATGACCTTAAGACCCAAGTTACTTTATTAGACTCTGAATTGCTCTTATGGCTCCTTTAGGACCCACATCAATTTTTTCAACATTATATAGTGTAAAGGAGTGATATTCTCTCTTAAATCCTACCTGATAACCCTTTCAATCTCCCAAGACATTCCAAAGAATTGATTTCAAGACAGTCTTTTAGGCTGCATCTCACAGCATATGTGAGGCAATGTTAATACTATTTATACTTGGACATTCAGTACATTTACACATTAAAGAACTTTTTCCAAACTAAGTCAAAGTAAAATTTAGCTTTGTGAGAAGCATTGTATCAAGTATTTGTTTCTAAAAATTTAAATGCTGATCTGATTTATTAATCCAAACTGTGTAATTTGCTTGTCATTAATATTTATCATTAACCAGTGAATTTTTCAGCATCAAGACAAAAAATTCAGTAATATTTTTTTCTTCCAGATCATTCATATTGTTAAGAACTAAATACCCACTTAAGCCATGTTTTATTTCAAGAAATTTGCTCTGAGGGACATTTTAGTTTAGTTCAGTTTTTCGTTACAGAATTTCAACAATATGCTGAAAGATACCCGATTTGTATTACAATTAGGCAATGATCACATTACATGAGAGATTACCCTTCCTTATTTATAGTAAATAGCTACAAGTTAAAAGAAAATAGAAGCTCTATTCATTAATGATTTACATGCTGTTTCTCAAGGTTTTGTTTTATTCAAGCAGAAACTTGTGCCCAGAATATTAAAGACATATTCTGACTTGGTGAACACAAACAAAGCTGACTGCTTGCAGTAGCTTCTTTTGAATCAGTCTCACCCCAGCTATAAATTTCTTCATCTCTCTTTGAAGCTCAGACAGAGGAAATCAATAGCACTCCAGAATACATGGTATGTCAGGTATAATAATATTAACATTATTTTTGGTAGACATGAACATGCATGGATGTGTATGTTCCAATGGGAGAAACAGCTTCTTTAGAAATTATTTAATTTCCCTATAGCTAAATGAACAAGTAACTGTGATGGTTGTCTCCTTATTACTTCTTACCTGAGTGCAAATTAACTTTTTGAATGCTTAATAAAAATTTTTCTTCTTACATTTAAAACAGTTTGTTTTATTGAGAAGTTAATTCAAGGAATTAATTGAAGATACATTTCAAAGAAAAGGAAAATATTTTAAAAGACAGCTTGCAAACTGGCCATCTGTAAGAACAATGGATAAAACAGTATTTCTTCAAGGACTTGGAAACAGAATCAGTGTACTAATGTTTGATACCTTGTCTGTCCCAGTAACTTTGTAATCCATTTGTCTGTGCATAAATTACATAACTGCCTAGCATTAGCAAATATGGGTTTTTGCTCCACCTCCCTACCCCCATTCTGTGTACAAAGGAGTGAATTACCCTTGCAGAAGAGCGAGAACTGTGTGATGGTGACTCACCAATGACAGTGACACTGTGTTTGTTTTCTCAGGAACTTTTAGCTCTCACTCATACTTGCAGAAGAAAGATTGCAGAAGAACTTGAAATCAGAGAAGAGAATGAAATCTGAATTTCTATTCTCATGTCACTGCATTAACCAGTCCTTCACATTTTTTTCACAGTTCAACAACATGTAACAAGATCTCAAGTAACTTCAGTGCCTAATCTGTTCAACACCTTTTCCCCAAGAAAAAGTTTGAAAACTAAAGATGGAAAGGAATAACCAACTTGTTTATGAAACAATCTCAGTAAAATATTTGGGTTGCATTGATTTGATGTTCCAATATAGTTAGAACAATATAGAACAATATAGAAAGAACATTGTCCTAAGTCATGGGATCTTTCTTCCCTTGTTTATGGAAATTTCTGCAATTTTAAAATTTTCTAAACAAGAAATAGCAGCAAGATCACCCTGTGTTAACTGACAAATACTGTTAACTCTGAAGGAGTTATTATGTGGTTATTTTTGCCTAGTTTCTATCTTTGCTGCAAATATGTTATCTAATATTTAACTGGTGGTGAGTAGGGAATGTGAATGCAGAGTTAGCATTCAGTTAAGCTTTATTGTACAGTCAGAGATTTTTCTAAAACCTTGAGCTCTCTAACCAGTGATGGGAAAGGTAAATAAACTTGGTTTTGAATAGTTTACTGATGTATGAAGCAATAATGTGGCAAAACAGCACAAAATGTCCTTTACATGATTTTTTTTTTACTTCTTAGCCTCTGAGAAAGTGGAAAGGTGGAAAAATATATAAAAAACTAGAACATATGTCACACAAGAAAATCTATTTTTCTTGTTGCAATAGCTGCTAATTTATCTTTTTTTAATATCCTAAACCAGAATAATAAAAAAATAAATACATAACAAAATAAAGAAATATGTGAAATATGTGAAGTAAGGCTGTCTTGTAAGTGTACAGTCTCATAAATTTGACAATATTGATGGAAATATTTATGAACTTCTCAAAAATTTTCGCAAGACTCCTATCAAATTCAATAATTCAGAATTAGCCTCTTGAGTTTTGACCATACTTTTATTCCAGTACCAGATTAACAGGATTTAGTTAACATGATTTTCCACTAAAAGCACAGTGAGATGGTGGAGATGAAGAGAGAGAAACAGAGTAAGCAAGGAAGCAATCAAGCTGCATTACATGGGCACAAAATAAGAAAGTCATACAGAGGAGTTACAAATCTATTTTGTTTCTCCACATAGCCCATGTTTAGCCCCCTAAACAAATCTGCTAAAAAAATTCAAGAATATTTTCAATAAAACTGGATAAAAGTAAATCCAATCTATCTGTTCTATAAGTAAATCTTTGTAAACAGAAGAGAAGGCATATATTACTTTAATTTTAAGTCTCCAGGGCAGATTTTTGGCTACTTAGAGGATGTTTTGCTCCATGCTACTAAAATATTCTGGATCCTGATTTGTATAAATTACCTTAAAAAGATACTGTCACATCCCTTTGAACCCATTGACTAAAATCCAGATATTAACATTTTGCACTTGCATAAGAATAATAAAGATTAATAATCCACAAAAGATAAAAGGAGGGAAAAAATGCTGTATTTTGCTGTGAGTCATGAAATGTTTTGAAATTATCTTCTTTAAACCTTCTTATTTTTTGAAGTATATTGTTTCTATCTCTTTTGAAAATATGTGACACCCTCTCCCATAATAATCTATTGTTTCAAGAATAGAGAATATTTTCATTCTAACAATTTTGTCTAAACTAGAAAAAAATTAATTATAGTTTCATCATAATGATCACTTTAACCAAAAAGGAGGTTATAATTATGCAGAACACCACTGTTTGCCTATGGATTCCACACAGATTTTTTTGCTTGGGCTAGTGAAATATCAAGAGATTTTTGACATTTCCTCTTGGAAAGAACCTTCTTTAGTTTATTTTTTCCAACTTCAAATGTTGCTAATAAAATATTTTAAAAATACTAATAAAATGCATTATATTTAACTAACTATATTGAATTTTCTGTGACCTGTGTGTAATTTGGATGCAAGACAATAACTGTATGTAATGTGGAAAACCTCCAACAAGAAAAAAGTTGAAGATAAATTTTGTCATGAAGAAAAATGTCACAATCTTCCTCCCAGAATTATATTTAAAATATCTTTCTAAATTAACTAAAACACAGAAAAGCATGGAATAATGACAACTTCACTAAAACAATTGTATGCCTGACTATGAGGACTGAGCAGGTGAATGAACATATTTTCTGCTTGAAGAATTGTGCCTCTGTATGCCACGTAGGCAAGGAAGTGTCCAACACAACTACTTTGAACAGAAATAGCACTCACAGTGATGCTTCATATGATTAGAAACACTGTCTTGCAGAACAACTCTCAAACTACAACCACTGAAATTTGTATTCCTGCCTTCTTTCTGAAGCAGTTGTGAAGATTAAACTGGGGAACAGCTGAGGACACTAAGATTTTCCCATATTACATTTTCCTAACTTTATCTCATGACCTATGAGCTCTGCAGTGTCACCACTGTTTGTGTAACATACCTTGGACTGCTCTAATCTGTTTGTTTGAAAGAATTTCCCACAGTGAGATATTGTTTGATTTATTCTCAATGTTTATACTGCTGAGAAGTGACCTACACAGAACTGGAGGCCTGAAGCTGTGTCAGGGGAGGTTTAGGTTGGGTATCAGGGAAAGGTTCCTCACCCAGAGGGAGGCTGGGCACTAGAACAGGCTCCCCAGGGCAGTGGTCACAGCACCAGCCTGACAGAGCTCAAGAAGGGTTTGGACAGTGCTCTCAGGCACAGGGTGATTTTGGGGCTGCCCTGTGCAGGGCAAGGAGTTGGACTTTTATGATTCTTGTGAGAGCCTTTCCATTCAACATATTCTATGAGTCTAGTGTTTTATTTGGCAGTAAAAAAAAAGCATAAAAATTCACACTTATTTACCTGCATATTACTACAGACTAACACAAGGTTTGAAAATCTTATGGTAGCAAATAAAACATGTCAGTGAACTTGGTTTTATCTTCATTTTATCTTCACCCATCATACCAGGCTTATACAAGCCTATTTTTTATGTTTCTTCTTATTATCTTTTTTCCCCTTCTTGTATTTCTATGAAATTAAAAGTCTGTTTTAAACTCCTGGGAAAAATCTATTTATTCAGTCAGAATTCTACTCTCAGAGAAACATCTTCTCAGATTTAGAGATGAAATAATTCTCAGTAGATATTGGTATATAGACATAACATATTACTCTTGGAGATTCAATTTACTAAAGCCTTTTCTAGAGTTTTCTTTTATTAACCGAGTTTGAATTAACTGACTATAGAAGGCACCTAGATTTAGCAGATAAGCTACTCAAGATGAGCTACAGTGTAATGCAGTGCCAGAAAAATTAAACAATTTCTTTGCTGAAAGATTAAAATCACAGCTTTGTTGTTTGGAGGGTTTTTTTGTGTTTTTGTTTTTGTTTTTTTTTTGTGGTTACCTTCTTATTTTTTTTACCCAATAACGCAATTAAATTTGGGTGAACTACATGACACAGTAATGGTATAGGTGAGATGAGAAGAAACCCAATGTAAGATAGCAGTTGTGCAAGTAGTTTGTGCACATCACAAATCATGCACAATTGTTACATAAAAATAAAAAATTAAAGATATGATCTGATTTTTATTTATAGATTTTCATTGACAATACAGCCTGCAAAAGCTACCAACTCTATGGTGTTTGTCTTGTTTTAATCAATAACCTCTTAAATTGCATCTAAATTTTTAACATGATGATATTTGTAGTTTGACAGAAACACATCAAAAACTAAAATTCTGTGATTCATCTATTGAATTTCATGCAATCTGATTGCTTATGTTAGAAGTTGAAAAGAGATATATAAAACATAAAAAAGGGGAGAAAGTGTAATATGTGGTTCAAAACAATTGCTTTCAGCTTAAATCTGCAGGACAAAAGTTGACCTCAAATTGATCTTCTGCACATAAAATGAAAGGGGTCATTATGTGAAAGAACACAGCTCTAAAAAAAAATAAATTTAAGAGATGAGTCCAACCAAAAGTCATGAATCTTAGCCAAATGAGTGAAAGATGCACTTATCATTCCATCAAAGATGAATATCATGCCCAAAATACTGAAATGGAGTCTGAAGAATTTTGACCTCTTTAGAACTTAGAAATATATATATATATATATCCTCCCCAATGCCAGTGGTTGATAGAGATTCTTGCTGCATTAGGATTGAAGTTGCCCTTCTCTTATATTGCTTTCCCAGATGTCCAGTTGTTCCAAAGTCCTTGGTAAAGTGTTAGTGGGAACCTCTCCAAGGGTTTCTAATTGAAAGAAAACACAGAGAATGTTCACCAGGCTTGGAGAACACAGTTGGATCTTCCAGAAAGTGAACAGATGTGTGAATTTCCCACACAGTCCAAAATATATGTCTGAAAAATTGAATGTTTTTCTCCCATTCTCTCACACATTTGTTTATTTAAAACTTATTTCCTTCAGAATTCAGCTCTGAAATAGTGATTGCCTGCTAGGCTCTCCCAAAAGAGAAAAATAAACACATCTTCAGGGATAATATGTGTTAGTATTTTGGTTAATTTTCACTATGGTATTAAGAAGTATTTTGCAGTCAATGAGAGTGCTTTATATTTCAATCCCTTTCTTAATTAGTTGCTATTCAAGTTTTATGAAAGACAAAACTGGGTAGAGTTGTTGAGATCTGTTCTTTAGTGACCTTGTTATCCTGAAAGGTATTGAAAAATATGAATATTTAATATTTCTTCATCTATAACCAGTCTTCCAGCATGAGTAAAATACAAAAAAGCTTTTCATGAAAAAATAATGTCTTTTGGGAAATGTAACACATACACATAAGAAAACCTGTCTATTTATCATTCCATACTTTTAAGGAAATTACTAAAAATACTGTTATTAAACTACAATAAATTATTTTGAAAAAGTAGTGCAGGGCTAAGGAGATGCTATGGAAAATTGCAGTAATGATGTTTGAGGAATGCAAACTAGATACTGGCAATTACTATCCTAATGCTTCAACTGAAACTTCTAATAAAATAAATCATCTGCTTTTAAGAGAGAAAAATGTACTGGCACGAAAAGCAGTAATGAAACTAATCACTAAACAGAAGAATAAATCTTGTCATTCAATAACTTTTTTGATTAAATTAAATAATCAATAAGTGAAGTGTAAATTAGTGACTGGACTAGATGCTTGTACTCCAGATTTATACTTTCAAATTGCAGCTCACTTCTGTGTGACAGAAGTTATTTAACTTTATAAGTCATGGTCTCCTCTATCTCCAGTCTTATTGTTTTAGAGCCCATTATATCCCTACCTTTCAGGTGCTTAGCAAAGAAAAAACTCATTAATGATTACAAGGTGTCCAGATAAACCTCTGAAAAGGGTCATAAAAGTGAGCAGAAAGGTAATTAGTAGGGAATGCATTATCACACATTAAAGTCGTATGCCATATTATATGGATAAATGTAAACATAATGCCTAATAATAGCCTAATATTTAATTTTGTCTCTATCTAACCCTTTTGAAATCAAATTAAAATTGTCTTGTGCAGCAAATATGAGTAAATATACTTTTGGCCTCTAAAATTTCAAAGTGCTCCAGGAGAGGGAGTTTGGTAATATACTTGTTTTGTTGGGAACAGGAAACAGTACAGAGCTAAAGCTTCATTAATCAGGCCTCTAGTTCAGAACAAAACACAGTACATGGAAAAGTTCAGTTGTATTGATTAGACCCCTTGGTTCAGAGGGATCACTTGTGTAAAGCATAAAGCATTTGTTTGAGAGTAGGATGGAATCAGGGACACAATTATTAATGACATTAAGAGAAGAATTGAGTGCCATATTTCCTGAACAGACATATTTCATTCGAAGGTCTTCCATGTATTAAATAACACAAAGGAGAATGGAGCTAAAGAGTTTTAAATCAAGATCAAGCATAAAAAAATTCAACTAATTGTAGCTAATTATAATGATATTTCTTTATCCTGCAAAAAATATCTGGGTACACTAGGCAGCTTAAGTGGCATATTGAAAGTATGGCCTGTTTTGTACAAGGCTACTAAATGAGCTTTGAAAAGTATTATGAAACTAAGCTTAATTTTCAGTATCTTTAGGCAAGTCTGATGATATTCAAACATAACGAATTTTCTGTGTTTTCTTTAAAACAGCACTAAGCCAGTAATCATGAAGCAAAGAGAGGAGACAATGTAACATGAGAGAAGTAGGTGAGGACTCACTGATATAATTTTGCTTCTTTATACAACCTTTTCTAGTGTATAGTGTATCTGTATAGTCTTTTCCCATGAGTGCTTCCTGTGATAAATTTAAATTACATGGGGACCCTGTAATGACAAAGTGATACACAAAAAAAAGCAGTTACTGAAATACGTCTGTCTCATAAATACTCAGATTTAACTGTGTTTTTTATTTTCTTGGTAAGTTTTCATTAACTTTTTAAATTATTTTTTTCTATATGACCATCAAAACCATGTTTACCAACTTTATCTCTCACATTTAGTCTAATTCAATCTAGTTCTCTTGGTTAAATTAAAATCTTGTGCATGAGGAGGGGGTATATTTGGTTTCATTCAGAGGCAAATCACCTGTTCTATAAATTTTTGAGAGGTATCAGCCTAAATTGAAACATCCAATGCTTTCAGATGCTAGCATGAGAAGGGTGAAGGTATACATCTCTAAGTAAAGAAAATCATTGGGGTCTATTTTAAGACATGAAATTGTTGGGATCCATGAAAATGCATGAAAGAGATTGCAAGAAAAAGCAGACAAGCACAAAAATTTTTGTGGTGCTTCACTAAAGCAGAAGACAAATAACCTGTCTCTTTTCTCACAGTTGGCTGCATATTTGAGGTGCAGCCATTCACCCCTAACTCCATCCACTGAACCTAAGTCACCTTTCAGTGCTCTTCCCTCACCCACAGATGAACAATAGACCTCCTTGTCCGAGACTGGGTGCTGGTTTGCCAAGGAAATATGGTACCAAATTGCTTCATACCTCTTACTCTTACAAAAGATGTTAAAAATTCCTTTTTCCTCTCAAAGTCTGTAAAAAAGGACATAAAGTCATTGACAAAATTCTTGCATTCTTCTATACAGTGGATTTCTTTATACTCTAATCCTCCAATTGTCCATATTTACTGAACTTAAGGAAAAATTTTATTTTTTTTTTTACTTGATGTACATGTCTTAAGAAGAACTGCAACAAATGAAGGTCACTTTAAAAGAATAGGAGAATTTGAATTACATGATGGATTTCCAAGTGCTTAACTCTGTTTAATTTCATTACAAAAACACTGAGCATTTTCTTGATCATTGCTAATTAGATCTCTAAACACTTTGCAAGGATAAGCAGCCATGTCAATGCAAACAGAGAAAACACAAATGTTGTATATTGGTTTTGTTTTCTCTTGTTTTCAATCTAAAGCAATAGTTTCCTATGTTCAGTATGCAGTATTGACTAAAAGATTTAACTCATGATGTTCCATAAGGTCACCTTGACATTTTGACTCTGAAAGCTTTCATTAAGATAAAGATCCATTTTTAAGAAGAGACATTGTCTACCCTCAAACCATTTACAGAGAAAGTGTTTCTAGTCAGTACACTAATTAATTGCATTGAATTTAGTTATTATGACACAGTAAAGACACTGACTGAGGTAACTGTCTTATATAACATGAATTGAATGTCAGTTCTCAGGATACAAATGGAATGAATATACTTGGACATATCTTTAATTTCCATTAAACAGAAAACAGCACCAGAAATACTGAGAAGAACATGAGGATTTGTCAAAGGACCTTGCTTCCAGCCTGGAAGAAGAGTGACCCACTCTGCTGCAGTTTTGGGAGCACTGTGTGCCCATGGGAGGGAGTTCACATTGCAGATGGTGCGGTTTGGCTGCTGCTCATGAGAGTGGATCCACATTAGAGAAATTAATGGAGAACTGTCCCCACAGGGACCCCACAGTCTCACAGGAGGACTCCTCTCCTGCAGCAGCAGAAGAAAATCTCAGTGAATTGACCTGAACAAACCCCCACCTCCTGTCTCTCTGTGCTGTCTGTCGATGGGGAGGAGGGAGGGACTGGGGGAAGAAGAGGTGTTTTAAAAGGTTTATTTTACTTTTCATTACCATCCTCTGATTTTGTAGGTAATAAACTCTAGGTTGAACCTGTTCTGCCCTTGGAGTATTTTCTTCTGGTCCTTATCTCAGCTCATGAACCCTTCATTTAATTTTTCTCCCCTCTGCCCAGCTGTGGCAGAGGAGGGCGAGCGAGCGTGGCCTTTGGCCAGTGTCAAACCACAACAGAGTGGTATCAGGAAATTTGGACAGCTGCTGGCAGAGTGAGCTGACACCTGCATTGCAAGCTGCCAGTGTGGGACCTCCAGCAGAGGGAACTGAGTGAAGCAGGAGCCCCTGTTTCATGCCATGAGGAGCTGGCAGCAACCCCACACCAAAACATTTTGCACCCAGGGCAGCAGTCAAATCTCAGCTATATGGAAACAAAATCAGGAACATCTGAAGATGATTTTCCAAACCTAACTTTCTTTTCTTAATACCAGATAGGCTTTTATTGATGCACTATAATTGAGATGCTATCATAAAAGTCTAGATGCTAATTAATCTACTGAAATTAATGATGTTTTCAGAAATGTTCTACTTCAAGCTTTGTTAAAAAGTTTTTTTTTATTTAAATTTCAGATGAAAACAGAAGAAATTTGATATTTCTTTTTATTCTTCTCATAATTTGTAACAACCTTGTGAAATTTTCTTTTGAAAACACCTTCTAGTACTAAAAAAGTGTACTCTTAAAACATTGTCTCAGAGAACATAGACACAATAGTACTGAGCACTGAAATTACTGACTCCCAAATACTCTGCTTTGTCTCCCCATTAGTCAGGTCAGTTGCAGAATTATTTTATTTCACCTACTCATGACTTTTCAGACTTCTTGTCTGTCTTAATCTGTAGCACCAGCTGTCCCCTCCTACAAAATGACTATCAATGGTATGTTTTTTTAAGGGACCACCTTGAAGTTCAATGTTGAGTTCAGAGTGCCTAGAGCATTGAAATTTCTGTTTTCTTTAATGCATTCACATGCATTAGATTAAATATGTTTTAGAGCTTTGAAATTAAATTATCCCCTACCACGGAGGACTGAGTGTCTGTGCTAGAATGGGGAGAGAAATGGAACCACTATATTTTTGTAGTCCTTCCTTTTGTGCTAGAAGGACATTGAATTTTAGGAAAATAGGAGTTTTTAATTAGATTGCTTAGTTTGTTCATGTTAACTGAAAGGGAAGAAAACAGAGAGCAACTGAGGGAGCACTTCTAGGATTACAGGTTGATGTGATACCAGCATTTTGCTCACAGTAATTAAAGTGCAGTGGGCAAAGGGAGTGAAGTCTGCAGAGGATGTCTGAAAGAGGAGGTGGACTAGGTGTTACAGAAACAGTCATAGAGTCCTCATCCCTGCCAAGGAACAAGCAGAAGAGCTTTTTTTGAGAACTTATATGTATTTTAATCATTGTTTTGAACATTTGAATTAAAGCAGTCAATTTGGTACAGACAATAGAGAGAAGCAATTTTATAATGTTATGTGAGCATAGTCTCTCTTGCTTCCCACCTGGGAATAATTATATAATTTTCTCTTCTAATATATCAACAATCACGCTGTTATACCTGTTTAAAGCAGGTTTAAGTCCTTGCATTTAAAAATGATCCAACTGAATAAATTTAGCATAACACTGCTCTGCAGCCGTGTGGGACAAGGGGCACAGTAAATCATCCAATATATATATAAATTCATGAAGTGGCAGTAAATCTGACCAGCTTCACATACATCACTATATCTTTAAAGTGACATAGATGTATAATTAGACTGCTCACTTCTGATATATATATATGGGCACTTACAACACTCTTTATAAATATCTATATTTATAAATACCTTTACTTATAAATATCTAAGTAACGCTGCACAAGAAACCACAGATGAGAGCAAATAGTCAGCAGTTGTGTGAAACAGTTCTTGCAGTTTTAGAATTATAAAAGGTGACTCAAAAAAGCCAAATAGCTAGACACTGGTAGAGGACAAAACTCAATTAAAAGCAGAGCAAACAGAAGCATTTGAAACTGAGAAAAGACAGAGATGAGCAGAAATAGAAAAGGCTGCAGATTAAGATGCTAGGTCTCAATCTACTCTGAGTCAAACTGAAGGCATAATCTCAGAGTACATCAACAAAATTAAACTAAAACCAAGGAAACTTATATTATACTTCCAGCTTTTCAAAGCAAAAACTCTAAAACAACACACTTAAGCAAAGTATATACATTCACTACGGCCAAGTCTAAGTATTTTCACCTATTTATAGAGAAAAATTGTATGTATCTTCCAACATATGTGCAAAATCTGTATAAGTCTAAAACAATTTTCAGGACATCCCCAAAATCTGATTTTTTGCAGCTGTAGATAACATTCCATTTGCATGACAAGAAATCAATTGCTAGCAACCCAGCAACGGTGAGAGCTGCCTTATTCAAAGCGTTACCTTGTAAAAATGCTCAAATGTCACCTGGTTCAAATATTTGGCTTATCAAACACTGAATACCAGGGTTATTTGCTAACACGATAGTGGCCTGGTGTTAATGTGCATGTGAAAATTGGGGTGACTCATGGGCACTGAGCTGCCTGCCAGCCCCAGAGGGCAGCAAGGTGCCTGCCAGAAGGCAGTGTGTTGGCCCCCTCCAGTGTCACAGCAAACTGAGTGTACCAGCTGAGCCTGTCAAACCAATGTGCCTGCCAGGCACTCACCAGCTCACACTGCCCTGCTCTCACAGGGCCACAGCAGCAGATAAAAATACTAATCTGCAGCAACTACACTTGGAAAAATAAAAAAATCCTTGTTAAAGTAGTGGACAATATTCAGTGGTCAATCTACTCTTAAGATAGGAATATAACAAATAGTTATTCTTCAGGGAACGGATTTAAATGTGAAGCTGCTAAGGGACATGGAAGATATGGCCAGGGTTTGAGTAAACCTTTCTGTGCTCTTGTCCTTCCTTGTTTCTATGTTATAATGAAGCACTGTTTTCTGCATTGGAAAACATTTTTTAAAAATTTGTTTGTTAAATTTAGTAGAATTCATTTCAGCTTTCTACCTACATGAACATCTCTACATATAATTCTACTGCCATTTCCAACCTGTACAGTAAACAAAATACTAAATTAGGAAAAAAGCAGTGAAAATCTTTGTGAAGATACAGAGTATATATTATAAAAGTGCTTGCCTCTTAATCACTGTCCCAATAACTAACTTCACATAGAGAAAAATTGGTGGAGCTTACTTTAGAATATCATGCCACTTCTTGGGCTTTACTGAGAATGGCACCATTGTGAACTTCAGGCAGCTGAACCTGCCCCAGTAAGTTGAAATCACCTCCCTGAGTTTAGTGCACCAAGGCTTTGAGAAGAGCTCCTCATAAAAAGGTAAATATATGTCCTTTCTCACTAATTTTTTTTCTGCAATTCTTGCCACAAACTCAGAACCAATGCTTAAGGAAGACTGCAGTCATTAAATAAAATACATGCCTCTTATTTGAGGTTGGGAAAAGCAGAGAGCTTTCCCACTGCTGGAAGAAGGGCTGGTGGATTGTGCTGAACTCCATACAGTGTTTTTCTCTACAGCTGTCATTCCTGCCTCTGCTACCACTAGATGGAGTTTGCATTTCTAGAAGCCAAGGGTCATCCAAATTCAACTGGTTGCACATCACAGTTTGACAAACGACCTGGGACCATCTCTATCACTCTATACGACCTAAAACATTTCCCAGAGCTGGAAAATCCTGGCCAACACACACAAAATGGCAGTTGCAGAAAACAAGGTATGGCTTCCCAAACTCCTCCTAGTGTATCTGCAAGCTGACAATAGATATGGGCAGGAGCAATTCCTTTAAAAGGCACAAAGTTGTGGTCAAAGATTGGAAAAGACTTTTTTCAAAATGTATCACAATGATACAGCTTCGTGAATAAGACACTGAGTACACTTTTTCCAGAATTAAGAATATGAATATTTCAAAGGATTTTCACTTAAGTTTCACTTAAGTCCCTTGCCTCACAATTGGCCATGAAGTCCAGTTGTCAGCCTCATTCCAGAATGAAAAAAAAGGTAAATAATTTCTCTTCAAAATCCTTCCCACACTTACTGTAGTTGCAGTAATGCAGGGATCTAAACACCAGCAATATCATTGATCTCTGTTCACTTCTTCTGGCAGGTTGTAATTATGGCTTTTTGGGCTTCAGTTGCTGATTCAATGCAGGAGTTGGGATGACTTTTGTGACTGCCACTGCCCTGTAATGGTACCTGAAATAGGGACACTGTGGCTTTGTCTGAGCTAAACGTCCCTCGCAGAGCACCTGCTATTTCTTCTAAGGCTGCAGTCCTAGATTTGTCAGCCAGGAATGGGCATAGTCAGGGTATGTTCAGGGTGTTACAAATCTGTGCTCTTTACAGCTGCAGCATCCTCTGGACCATTTGCAGTGGGTGGCCGTGCCTCCAAAAAGAGCCCCCAAAGTGGGGGGCATTACCAGCTCCTCCCAAAGGAGCTGCTGCTAAGCCTGGTAGTGGGCAACAAATGAGGTTGCCACGGTACTACTGCTTTGTTAGGTCAGTTGGTTGCATTGCTGCATGTGTTTTATTTCAATAGCAGCATGAGAGGAGAGGCTGGTCAGTAAAGCAGCAAAGCTGAAGTCAAGGCCAGACTCCAAAGGCATCAGGCAGCTCTGGTTACTTGACTTTAGCTGTGGTGGTGCAAGCCCAAAGGATTATATTCAAGTGATAAAAATTCCATCCTTCTTCCAATGTTTTCTTGTATTTTGGCAAAGGGGGTCCCCCTTGGCTGATATTTCCTCTAAATCTGAATGGGTCTTTCTACAGATTTTGCAGAAAGTCAAGAGATGCAGAGAACACACAGCATGTGTCTGGTACAGTTTCCCCTCAAAAGATTTTGAACATGAAGGATGGTATGAAATGAAACAAGGATTATACTTCACTAAAATTTTGGCAGGTTTTCATTGACTGAATGATAGACTAGGGCTGCAGTGTCTTTTAGATGACTACTGCAGCCAGATGGAATCCAGCACTCTAGGCAAAAAAACACCAGTTTGGAGAAAGACATAACTGGCTGACACCTGCTGGCTGCAACTGTTCATCCCACCACTAATTCCATCATGTGGCAGAGAACATACAGTGGGTTTTCATGGAATATTTGTATTTACGTATAAGACAGTAATGTGAGGTAGAGAGTCCTTCAGGGAAAGGCAAAATGTTATTACTTTTCTAAACAAGTGTTTCAAATTAATTTTAAATCCCTCCCAAACTAATTCTACCTTCATCAAATCATATAATTGGCTTTATATTTTCTCATTATCCAGTAACTAGTGATTTTTTAAAAGATGCTAACAATTTAAGGGAACTATAAAGTACAGACTGAATATAGAAATAGGTATCTTGGCAGAAATATGCAACTTCTCTAGCACTTGAACTGATTAATTGCCAATAAACTATCTAATAAAACCATGTTATGTCCAATAATAAAAAAAAAGTGTTCTACACAGAAATGTAAAAAGTAGGGAAAAAATGAAAGAGTCATACCTGAAGGGCAGTAAATACAATTTTAAGAGGGAGGGTTTTTTCACAGTCTGCTTTCTTTGATTTATTATTATGTTCAAATAGTTCAACATAATCTAAGTTCCAGTGGTAAGAATGCACCGTACATTTTATAACTAATTAAACACATCAAAACATTATGGAATAGCACTATTTTAGTATAATAACTTCAATAAGTTAGTTGCATTAGTACTGTTTTGGCTTTGATTTTTTGTGCCAATGGGTCACTGACACTCCATTCACAAAATACACTGAGCCATCATCTAATCCTGCAAACAGTAGGAACACATATCTTAATTCATTAATATTGTGACTATTGGAAAAGATAAAAAGGAGATCTTACCTTATGCCTTTAAAACAATTTTATTGTATTTATTGCTGCTATTACTCACTGATGGGTTACTATTATTCAGTGACAGTTAACATGATTTAGGATAACTTCCATGCTTAATAGCATTTCCTGAAAGAACCATTATTACTATTAAAGTCTTAAATAATACTTAGCCAATGCAGTCTGTTAAGTGAAGTGCTAAAGCAGTTGGTAAAGGAGTGCTTTGATAGTTGTACAGTTTAAGCCAATCTGTAGGGCAGATATATTGACACCTGACATCAAAACACCTGTTAAGCAGTAACAAAAAACATAAAATATTTCGTGATTATGTGAAGAAATCTTCTGAAATGCAGAATCTTGTGGTGATTATGAAACTCATATGGAATAACACATACAGTTAACCCTGGACCAGTGTAATATAAGTAATTTAATTTTATCCACCTAAATTTTACCTGTAATTTCCCAATCTGTAGTAGGTTAATGATTCTATAGTTTAGGCTACTTTCCACCAGTGGGTGACTTGAAGGACAAAAGAGACATTTTCCACAGGGGTGAAAACAGCATCTGTCTCCAAAAAATAGGTATGTTTATATGTAAAGTTATTGGCCTTGGTCAATAAAATATACTTGGAACTTTTTAGCAGGAAATATGCACTGTACATATAGAAAGGTATGGTGTAATTACAGGATTAAATTCTCCTTCTTAATGCCTTTATTAAATATCAATGGAGGAGAATTATAATAGATATTCAGTGTGATCTGTTATGCTTTATAATTATGGACAAACATCCACCTCAGGCTTCAGCCTCTCTGCCTTTTTGCATTTATTCCCATATAAGATGCATTGAAAAAACTTCTACTTTTTGCTCTCTACAGAGATCTGCTAAGTGACACATAAACCAGAAGATGTTTTATTGTCAGCCCACTGTTTTTCCATTCCAAATACATCCCATCCTCCTGCCATGGTTGGAAGCACCACGCTTCTCTCTTGCCCCATTATCCCTTTTGATAGAGGGAACCGACTGCTCACTCCCCAGCTGGTGGCATCCAGTACAAAAACTCAAAGAGAGGTGGAAAAGACAGTGAGGCTATTCTGCATCCCAGAAATCACATACTTCTCCACAGCAAGCTAGACCATGGATTATCCAGGGTGGAAGTCCCTCCTGTCTCATGGCTGTGCTCTGTTGGGTCAGCCTCAGCCACTGACAAGCTGCTAGATTAGAGACCAGCAAAAAAATGCAGTGTTTTTGATGGATTTGCAGATTTTGTTACTCATCATACATTCCACACCTGTATATTTTGATGGCACACAGCAATCACAGACTACAAGGCACAGAACTGCTATTTCCCTTAGACAGGTAGCCAGAGATACCTCTTGGCCTCAAAGGGGAAACCACAGACATTCTTCACATGGTCTTTCAAGACACCACTATGCATCAGCTTTTAGAAACTGGCTTGTCAAATAGCAGTCTCCACAACTCATTTTGCTTTCTCTTTTTGTTTGTTCTTTTCATGTCACAAAGTCAATATTCATTACTGATGCATTACAGGATTTAAGTGTTTCGTTGGTTTCTCTTTCCAGATTTAACTTGCTTCAAACAAAAATTAGGTATTTGAAGTTGTCCTTTCAAATTTGCTACAAGGCAAATTAACACTCTCCTAAATCCAGAATAAAAATAGAACCAAGCTTTGTGTTTATTGCAGAAAGCTTTAAAAAGTCTATTCCAGGCTGAGAGGCATGTGCTGAGAATTCCTGAGTTTTATAGCAGCTTGTGCCAAATCACAGTAGCACCTCAGAAGCAATGTTCCCACTCTCCCTTAGCAGGATGAGTTTCACATTAATATAGAATAATCTGCAAGAGAACTGCAACACTGTCAAGAGGAAACAGTGGAGATTGACACAGTGGAGCAATAAATTATATTTTCATATTAATATATACTTGTTTGCTTGCTTTCTTAGCATGTGACCTGGCTGCAGACAAGTACATAAAGAATAGCTCATAATGAACTGATAGACACCAGTCCTAATCACAAAAAAAATTGAAATCATTGATCACTTTCCTTTCATTGTGAGCATTAGATCTTTCAAAGCCTCGAGAAAATTACTTTCAAGTAAACAGTGACACTGAATACACCAGAATTCTCTTCTATTGAAATTTGCTTTAAATTTTGATAGTTGCCAAACTAGAAAAAAAGGTTTAAGTAAGAAAGTGTTTACAGTTCTCTATTTAGGCTTAGTTTTCTGATATAGTGAAGGTCAGAGAGGTTTTTTTTCCTCATGAAAAGAGATTTTATTTGGTAGTGAAGACTGATCATATGAAGTATATATTCAAATAAATAAGTAACAGCTAGTTGCAGCATGCATATAGAGTTTAGCGAAAGAAATAAAACTGAAAGCCATTTGTCCAATCACATTAATTCATAAAATGTAAAAAATAAATCCTTCTATTTGTAATAACATTCCAAGTACTCTAAACAAGCTTCTGTACAGATTTATTAGAAAACCACTTATTATTATAGACAAGCAGTTCCAGTATTTGAAAATCAAGGATGTCATTGCTTTCTTCCTAAATTGCTAGTGATTGACTTGGTTGTTGAGGTCACTATCCTGCCATCAGCCCATGCTTTCTAGACAGATGGCAGCTACAGATATTCTTGGGATAAAACAATGCACTGATGTAAGGCGTAATGAATATGTGACAAGAATAATACTGGGTGCCAAGGAAATTCACAAGACAGTTCTAGAACTGTTTCTCTAGGGAAAAGAAGTAGTCCAAGTAGTTTGAGAGGCGCATTTGCTTTAAATCTTGTCAAAACTGCAGATGGGGCAGCCAAAATAGTGTGCATTTCATTTTAGCTTGTGGGGGAGTTTTCTGCTCAGTCTGCTTCTGAAACAGGACAAGCTGTGGATATCACAGATGAGATCACAGAGCAATAACATATTTCTGTTTGAAGACAAAGGCCTGCCATCCTAAAACTCTCTGTCTTTAGGGATTGATTCCCAGGCAGTGAACTGTCAGACTGGGGCCAGGGGCCTGGGTGAATTTGAGGGCTGCAGTTCATGAGAATGGCTTTGCTTTACATAGCCATAAACATTTATTGGCTAGCTTTTCTTTGTGCCTCATCCTTTCTTAGTCTAAATGGGTACTGGGGAGCAGCTTCAGTGCTGTAAGCACATTGTATTTTACCACTGTAGCCCCTGGAGCTTCCTTAAAACTTCTTATATTAACTCACTATCATAGCCGTAAACCAGGGTGAAATCTAACATGGCCAAATTCAAAGCAACCAGGGAGATGAGCCTTAGGCCTAAAAACTTTAAGCTCTTAAAATAAAGGTTAATCTAGTGTCAGAAAAACTTAATTCTGACTAATTTGTTTTAGTTTAATACATGCCTGGCACAAAATCTGAGGCTCACTCCTTTCTTGCTTTTGTTTCGCTCCAGGGAGGCAATAAGTTACTATTTGCACTCCAAAGACCAAAAGTCAACCTACTCCTTTGGCCAGGGAGCAGGAGGGCTCTGGACAGAAACAAGGATTATCCCATTTTTCTCTGCCTCTTCCCATCCATTTTGACTGCAGTAATAAATGCATTTAGAGCGCAAGATACAAGAAAAGGTACTACCCAAACTGTCACCAGTGGGGTGCAGAGGCAAAGGCATCCTGAGGCTATTTCAGTTTTTCTGACTTTCCTCACTTCCAGCACAGCCATGGTATGCCAGCATATGATGGCATACGCTGGGTGGGCAGTGTACACTTGGTTGCAACAACCCAACACAAACATCATGACTGGGAAACAAAGGAATGCGTGGTTCAGAGTATTTAAAGAATTTTCTTTGTTTACTAGTGATAATAAGAAGAAAATGAAAAATAATTGCAAAAACCCAGATGAGTTTGAACACTGATTTGAAATGCCAACCGCTATCTATTTAGATTTTCAATTTTTTAACTTGAATTCAGAACATTTGCAGAATTTTTAGGAAATGGAAGGGAAAGAGCATAGTTGTACTGAGACCTTGTCTTCATCTAGTGAATTTCTGTCCTTGCGTTGATTGCTGCTGTTGACCTTCAAACATCTTTTATCACATTATATACATAAGTTTGTTTTATTATCTTCACTTGGTCTAATTACCTGGTTGATTCTATACTGTTCCCTACAGGGAAATATATTGCTGAAGTTTGGTTTTTTAAATACTAATTAAAAAATTCATTAGTGTGTGAATTAATTTCCACTCTTTGTATTTTCCTCTCTCTCTTGATAGCCATCAGAATCTGATAGTAACATAGTTGTTCCCATACTTTAATTATATTGTTGGAATACCTTTATTCACCTGCAGTATTAGGAAATAAACTTTATTACACACAGTCGAAATGCAAAACCATCTAAAGTGTAGATTTAAAAGGTTTAAATATAAATAAAATTACTTTGCCTTGTATAGCTATTTCAACTATGTTCCTTTTAATTTAACATTAATTTAAATACATATTTAATATTTCAACATGTATTTAGTGTGTGGAACAATATTTTAGCTATCCTTCTCAAAAGTATTCTCAGGCACTATACTGAAGGCTGTATATAAATCTTATTTGTTGAGATAAGTTGTATACAAATGAACAGCAAATGAATGCCAAACTACCCCCAGTTCCTTACTTGAGGCTGATGTTCACTCAGGTCTTACATGGTTTTTTACACACTTCATTCCATGAAAGTGCCTTTACAATTGTGGGTACATTAGTTGTGGCTTTCTTTTCCTACAATTGATATGTACAAACTAGTGTTCACTGACTGTAGTAATTGGCCTGCTTTTAGCGACTTAGAATTCACATTTGTTACGGAAAAATACAGGTATTGCATGACTGTTGTAAAAACAAGATTGAGAGGGAAACTTTTGTAAAATCATATAAAAATACTGTAATAATAGTACCTAGGCCTACTGAGTCTCAGAAACATCAGTATGTCCTAACTGGTTCATGAGGAGCACCTATTCATTGTATTAATTAAATGCTATTAACTACAAAACAAAGCATCTAATCAATGTTCATTTTCCACTCTGAGCAGCTCCATTAATTTTGCCTTTTGTTTTTACAGCTGTGAAGTTGAGTGAAAAAAAGAAACAGAAGCATTCCTTTTTGCTGTATTTCATTAAGATATCACCAACTTGATGTCTATCAGCGTGTATTTAGCAGGAAAAAAAGTATCTTTTAGATTAAGTCATCATTCATAGTCCTCATATGAAAAAGATAGAAATGGCTGTCATAACTCATGTTTCACTAAGAGCAAGGCAATATTAAATTGCAGCTTTATCCATTGCAGAAGAGAAAAGTTGTTCAAAACTCACATAGGAAGATGGATCATATTGGTGCAACAGTGGAATCAAGCAGTACTAACTCAGGTCCAGAGTATGAACACTGGGTTGATTGTTTCTGAGTTTGACAGCAGAAAATTCTAGAATTGCTGCTGCTCTTGCTTTTTCCTGCTCTGACTTCTGTTTCTTGAATTGCTTTCTGTTCACATACAGAGTCTTAAAAAGAAAAGTTAAAGCTGCAGATCCATTGCCCAAGAGTGCAAACTAGAGGATCTGGATCTCTGACTATGAAGGAGGACTAGAGCTTCATTTTGCATTTAGAGTTTTCCATTCAAGATGACTAGTCCATTTGGATTTTATAGGCATGCAATTACAAGAGGGTTTTCCAGGGTGTAAATCCTAGTGCAAGTCTCAAAAGAGAAGAGTTCCAGTCACTTCCTGGCACCACCTGTTGGCAGTTTAAGCATACCTTTGCCACTACCACCTTTTTCAAGTGCTGGCTGAATTACCTTTGGACATTTATAGCTTGCTCTATGGTCAAGATATGTAAAGAATTTAGAGAAATAATTTGCATTTTAGGCTCAGAACAACCTAGATGAGGAGCTATCTAGATGTTTCAATGTTATGTGTGATGATACTAACTGTCAACATTCCCAAGTTCCTTTGTATAACTGACTGTATATAGTTTTATAGCTTGCTTCAACCCCCCCAAACAGACTACCTTTTGCAGAATTATGTAGCTCTGAAGTCTCTCTGTTTTTTTCAGAATCTGTATAAAGACTTTACAAAAACTGGCTTCAATAGGACAAATTCAGAGATATCAAAATCATTCTCATTTCTGAAAATCCACAGATATATGTGTATCTTCATGTATACACACACATATATAACTGTACAAACATTTCCAAGTACACACAAATATAATTTCACACACTTAAATCACTATTCCTAGAAAACAAGACTTTCAATGGTTTTTAATGCTGATACGTATAATTTAGAAGCTTGAGGAAACAAAGTGAAATAGCAACAGCTAGATCCTTCACACTCTGATTAATGAGCTACTAAATTAAGGTTTCCAAAGACCAGACTGCCAATGATAGTTCTTCTGCTGTTGCTGAAGCACAGAAAAAAATTAACTGTAAGGGCATGTTTGCATTCCTGCATATCAAGTTGCATTCTCACTATCACATAGAAGATATACAATCTCCTCTTATACTGAACACAAACTGGTACATTTCAGTGATGAATGTGTGCAAGTCTAAAGAGAGAACGTCAGCTGGTTGTTATCTAGCTGGGTCAAGGCTTAGATAGGGAGGCACAAAAGTCAAAATGAGACAAGCAGCATAGGTGGCCTGTGGATAAAGAGGTTCATTCTTCTGGGCAATCAATCACATGAGCAGGGAAAACAAATACATATATGAGTGAGAGGGTGAAACTAGCTTTGAAGAGAGATAATTACACTTGACTGAATAGTGGCACACTGGCTTCTTCAACATCCAGTTTAGTCTGCAGCACATAAATACACACTCGAAGGACCATTTAGACTGGAGCTTTTCCAGATTCAGTGAAAAATTCTATTTATGAGTAATTGTTATTCAGGAAAAAAAATCGTATTCTCATTAGAGGAAATGAATGGATTTAAGGCACTAAATGATTCAGAAAATGCATTGCTCTATTTGCAAATAATATTGGGTAGAGTGAAAAAAAAATAAAAACATTAAATTGACTGACTAATAGCCAGATTTTTTCTGGGGCTTCTGCATTCTTCATAAGAATACAACATTGAAACAGTTTTCAAGAAACTGGTCCTAATACTAACTGGTCCTAATGTATATCTAGAGTTTCAAATCTGATTAGTTAAAAATAGATCTTGTGCTGATATCCTCAGCTTGCACTGACATACATATGAACAACCAGGTCCCTTTATTTTCTCATGATTGGAGTCAGAGACATCTATGGCATGATCACAGCACCAATGAAGTTGGCAGGGATCTCTGGAGGTCATCTGGACCAAGCCCCCCATATCAAGTAGGATCACACAGAGCTGTTTGTCTGTGACCATGTCAAGACATGCTTTTATCTCCAAGGATGGAGACTCTATGACCTTCCTGGACAGCCTCTGCCAGCGCTGGGTCACCCTACAGTAACAAAGTGTTTCCTGAAATTTAGACAGCAACTTCTGTGTTTAGGTCTATGCCCGTTGCCACTGCTCCTGTCACTGGGCACCAATGGAAAGAGCCTGGCTCACCAGGTCATTGTTTGGCAAATCTGCTTTCTAGCTGGGGGGTCCCAGCATGTAATGGTGCTCAGGATTGTTTCACGCCAGTTACAGGACTTTGCACTTCCCTTTGAAAGGCATGAGGTTTTTGTCAGTCCATTTCTCCAACAATATAGGTGAGTGTGAATACTTATCCCCTTAAAGAAATCTGGGATTAACCAATCCTTCCATCTCACAAAAAGTGAGGAGAAGATGACCCTTCAGTAAGGAAAGGATTTAGAAAGACTTGATTTGGGGAGAAGTCACAGAATGAAGAACGCAGATTTATATTTGAGTAAAGACCATGGTACCAGTCTTTAACCAGTAAAAAAAAAAAAAAAAATCTCCTTCTGTCCTTCCAAAACTGAGTCCTTCCAGGACTCAATTCTGTGCCAGAAGAACTGAGAAGAAAGGAAAATTATTCCAGGTTGTGCTTATGCATGATCTTCACTGATTTTAAACATCTGCAGCTCCCCCTAACAATCCAGAACATCCAGATACACCTGCATGTTCCAAAGCTGGGCTTGCCACCATTTTGTTACACTGCGAGTCTGGAACCCCTGTAAAAACAAAGAAATTAACCACAGAGAAGATGATGCTTTAACTTCAGAAGTGAATACCAAGCTTTACCATCCGTCAGAAAACTTGTGATAATGGTTAAAATGGAAAAAAAAAAAATAGAGTATGTGTTTTTATTCTTGTCTTCATTGTGTTATTTCTGCAAAGATGCATAAAGGTCACAGATATTTTTGAACAGGAAATGATTGCTCTTGACATACAAGTCAATATAGCTTCTAAAGCATGAGGAGGTATAATGTGACACAAATATCACCCTACAAGTTTTTCCCTCAGTTCCTCTCTAATAACGTGAGGTGAATAAAATTTGATTTTCTTACCTTATATCCTTTGCCTATTTGAATGTTAGGATCCTTTACTTCATTTGCCTACCCCAATGGAAAGTGTCTTATTTTGTATATCTAGGGTTTAAAAAACAAAAAATAGTGAATGGTAGTTCTGAAATTACAGCTGCCAGCGTATTTTTTCTTATCAAAATGCAAGTAGATAAATTTTCTATCCCATCCCAAATGTCATATCTGAGATATTTTGGCTACTTGCAAAAATATATTTGTGGACTAAAGAGTAGTAATTGGAAAAAAATTCTGCTGGAATTCCTCATATATTTGTGACAGTGACAATATGCATCTTTCCCAGAGACAAGTGTTAAATGTATATTCTATCTCTTTTACTAAAACTATAAAGAAGAATGAGGGTATACCTAATCCAAAAGGGAAGAGACATAAGTGTTTATGAAGGTTCTAAGGTGTAAAAGCTCCAAAAAAAAAAAAAAGTAATAGTGGGATTGTCCTCAGTTACTAATATGAAGACACTTGGAAATGGAATTTTTACTTATGTCAGTGTTAAAGAACCAAGCCAAAAATGCTCTCAAAACTAGAATACTATGTTAAATCTAGAACAAAACTTACTACAACAAGTACAATCCAAGTAAAATCCTGACAGCAGGAACAATTGAAGGAACAATTTGACAAGGGATCCACGTTTTCAAGACTATGATGGAATTTCAGAGTGACTTGAAGCGCTGACCGTCTCGGACTCTATTGCACATAGTCTCCTGAATACTGAAAGGATGGGTTTTGTGATTGGGAAGTTCCAAATAAACCACTGTTCCGCGCTGGCCTGATAAGGACAGCAAAACAGCTTTTGGATTATAATTTCTGCAAGATGTAAATACAACGTGCAACACTACCATATCAGCTGGAAATAATTGTCTGTACTTTTATATGGCATACAGCACACTAATAGAAGCAGGCCTATACATGGTCCTTATCAGATTTTCAGTATTAATGTAATTCCATCTATGCTTGGCTCTCTGTGTTTCCATCTAACCACACATCACTACACCATCCATAGCAGTGCCAGGGCAGGAGCATAAGGGCAGATGTTAGCAATACACCAAAACCAGCACCATAACAAATAAATTATTTCAAGAATAGTGACAGAAATTTAGGACAGGGAACACTGCAAAATTAGTTAGGTCATTTGCTGTCAAATGAGGAAGAAAACACAATTGCAATACATGAAATGAAATTTCATTCTCAGAGTTAACAAGACAGTAAAAAAAACAAACCAGCTTTCTTCTAGATATTTGACTGGTAGTATAAACTGCCACATTATGATTTAATTACCTGTTTCTATTTCAGTTACACAAAATCCTCTTTTATTCTCTAGGATGTAAAATATAAAATTATGTAATAAAGAGATCTATTGCAGGAGGGTCCTATCAGCCAGTCATTAAAACACAGAACATCTGAAGGGTGAGCTAAGACCAGGGTTGTAGTAAAAATAAAAAGCAAGTGAAAAAGATCCATGAAGCTATAGAGGGAAACATTCAAATCACTACAAAACTATTATAATTTGCTTCTTCTGAATATAGTTAATATTTGATTAGGTAGGTGCTTGGAGATAATGTCCTTCTTAATTAAATCAGACTCCGCCTTCTCTACCCCCAGGGAAGAAAAAGATTGATCATGCTTTTTTTCAAATGCTAATTAGTATAAGCAGAGAAAGTCTTAAATCAGAATGCTTTATTCAGTCCTGCTGCTCCATCCATTTGGATCCTGCTCACATTTCCTTGGGAGGCCTGCTCTTTTGTATCTGTGAAAATAAGCACAGATGTTGGCTCCACCTCCCTCAAAGCAAGTTTTGCCTAATGACCATTTTGAATGTATCCCATTTGCACCTGTTCAGCATTTTAAAGTAAAATAAAGTACTTGATTGACTCTAAATATCTTGTCCAGATTTTCTTAACTTGATTATGTTGCCATAAAAGACAAGAGATTATTTGAGTAGCAGCCATGTTATCAGCTGGAGTAAAGCCAACCTCATCATGCCTGGAAGCATTTTTTTGTTGCTGTTGAAAGTCTGACTTGGGGAATATTGCAGATTAATTAGAACATTAGATGGCACTACTACAGCACTGAGGTACACACTGAAGCAAAGATTACCATATGCAATTATTTATAATGTGCCAAGTACACAAAAATGATCACATTGATCTCAATATGACATTTCTGCAGAACTGTTCTTTTTTTTTTTTTTTTTTAATCAACAGAGTGCACTAGCTATCTTATCTGGTACCTTCTCCTGCCAAAGAAACCAAATTCAAAATCAAAAAATCAGAAACCAAATCAAATTTTTTTTCATCTATTGTACCTCCTTCCTCTTCCATTACACGTGTCTGAATTGCAAAATTTTTTTTCAGAAAGTTGACCAAATCCCACCATCATTAAGTTTCTAGTCAGTCTCCCAAGGCTTTCAGAAGTCTGGAAAAAATATTTTCATTTATACTTTCATAAATATGAATAAACTTTTCTGAAATCTATATATCTACTCTGGTTTCACAGTACACAAAGTGAATTTCATAGAATCATAGAATGATTTAGGTTGGAAAGAACCTGAAAGATCATCTGGTTCCAAACCCCCTACTTCACTAGAGCATGCTTCTCAAGGGTCCATCCAGGCTGGTCTCAAATACCTCCAGGAATGGGGAATCCACAGCTTCTCTGGACAGCCTGTTCCAGTGTCCCACCATCTCCACAGAGAGGAATTCCCTCCTAACATGGAATCTAAACATACCCTCTCTGAGTTTTAAGCCATTCTGCCTTGTTTTAACTCTGCACATCCCAGTAAATAATCCCTCTCCAACCCTCTTGTAGCCCCTTTGGGTTCTTGTAGTCCGGCTCAAGCCTTCTCTTTTCCAGGATGAACAATCCCAACTCTCTCAGCCTGTCTTCACAGAAGGAGAGGTGCTTCTCTGAGAATCTTCATGTCCGCCTCTGGACTCACTCCAGCAAACCCACATCATTCTCGGGTTGGGGACCCAGAATTTGGTGTTTAACACCCAGCAATATACATTACCAAGTTATTATTAGCACTATTTAAATTTACAAAAACCCATTGTTTCATAGCAAACGAGACCAATTTTTTTGATTGATTCCACAGTTCCACTATTCTGTTTGAAAATAAATTCCTCTTATGAAGTGATGCTAAAAAAAAAATAATAAAAAAAGACACATGAAATGGAAAAACAAAGCAATTTTGTATTTTAAGCGCGTATGTTCGTATGAGACACAACATTCAGAAAATAGAACCAGAAAGCCATTCTGCAAAGCATTAGCATTTTGTTCATAAAAAAAAGTGAGACCAAGGAAGCATTTTCTTGAGTTTTTTTTCTCAGTTATTACAAAACAATTTAAATAGTGAAATGTTACAATTTTGAGTATGTAATACTCAAACAACTATTGGAAGATGGTTTTGCAAATCACTGGTGAGGTAACACAGTAGTTGTTCAACATTAGATTTTCCATCTAATTAAAAAACTGATTGCAGTTCCTTAACATTTATGATTTCTTTTTTTCTCCACAGAATATCAAATAAAGGAATCTTATACCTTTTTCTAAATTTTGTAATTCCAAACATTTTTTTTCCTAACAGGCTCTTGTCATGTGAATTTTATATAGCACAATTCTGCATGTATATACAAACTATATATTTTGTGTGTGCACGTGTACATGCATCTTTCAAGGAAAAGAAATATTTTATATTGCATCAGATAATAGGATATAAACTGCTCACAGATTCATGAATTTTTTTTCTCATGATAATTGAGTATAATGCAGAATTCTTATGAATTCCTAACTATTACATAATTTAAAATTATGTCTCATAGCAAACATGCAGGAAGAAAAATGAACAAATTTCAGAAAACCTACATGAGAGCATTTCCTGAATTGATGATTTCTTTCTTTCTTTTATTATCCTCCCTAAAATAAAATAAATGTCTATAGGTACATATCAATTTTACATAAATTATCTAAGATTATATTAGCCACCACATATTCAAATTAACTGCTGGCATGTCATTACCAAAAATAATAGAAAAAAATGCTGTTCTTTAGGGATAAATGGATAAAGCGTGATATAGCACATTCCTGTATGTTTCTTTAAATCATCTCACATCTTAGTGCAAACAAAAATTAAATTATTTACACTGGAAAACAATATCATAATGCAAACTATAAGAATTAAAGAAGATTTTTCATTGATGTCAGATTTCTGGTAATCAATGTTGTCATTTGTTATTATAAAATATCTGACCATCACAGTGAATATTTCTACTGAAATTCTCACATAGGAAGAAAGACAGTGGATGTTTTATGATTTGGTCCTCCTGTGACTGCCCATAATTTAAAATTGTATCTATGTTATATAGTAATGATCCTATTAAATACACAATAAATGCATTATACTGGCTAAAAATTATTCAAAAGTACACAGATACAGAAATTAAAGTGTCACTGGCAAGTTATCAAGCTGCACCTTAATCAGTCAGTTGAACATAATTTTCAGTAACACAGCATTGTATTTCATACTAGATATTTCTTGGAATTAGATACTTTGCATCTTCAGTCTTCTAAAGTTAGCTGACCTGGCAATAAATATGATGCATCATTAATAGTACATAAACTCAAGACTGTTATAAAAAATTATTGTCCCTTTTTGTCTTCATAGATCGTTGAGCTTATATGGACACAGAATAAATATCAAGAACCTGAAATCAAGATTTTCAAATTATATTTCAAAATTACTTTCCAGTATAAATTTTTATTTAAAACCAAACTTTGAAAGACCTCAAACAAGAGGGCAACATAATTCATTAGGAGAGAGAGGTTATTTTAAGGCACATATATATTACAAGAACCCAACAAATGCAGCTGGACATTTAAACCCTGTGGGTGAAGCCCATGTCACACCACCTTTCTTACAGAGATGAGCACAGGGCAGCCAGATCCTCGGCTGGATTAGTTTGACATAGCTCCACTTTATTCAACAGGAATAAAGAGTTTCATACAAGCTAAGGATCAAATACAGAAAATAGGGAATTTTTAAACAACAACAACAACAAAAATGTAATAGTTCTAAGCTGGGATGAAGATCAGCTTCCTGAACTATTCACTTTTTCTGTTCTTATGTCACCCCATCCCTCCTTTCAGTGTATACCTATTATCTTTCCTGAATACAGTTTCCTCCACACAAATATAAGTTTTCACATTCATAAAAATGCTTGATAGGCAAGGTTACTCCAAAATCATATCAGGTTATATTCATAAACAATCTATCAACTGCAAAATTGAAGACTTCGGCATCAGCCATTTGTGGTCCATGACATTTTGTCAGCCATTCATCCCTAGAACTACCCAGTTAAACTATACCTTGAGTTGAGAAAAATCCCCTCTGGTTAGTTTTTCACCAGATGATGTGTCAGGAAAAGTCTGAAGATGACAAAGATATTCACACAAAGCAAGCAAAAATGGCACACACATAGTGGCAGTCAAACATGCAGCTGGCACAGCCCCTGGTTTCTGTTATCTACCTGCATGTGGATTGAGATCTTAAGAATCTGGTTTTAGAAACATTACTTTCTTTGGGTTTTTTTGGTTTTTGGTTTTTTTTTTTTATGTTGGGCCTTTTCTAGAGATTGTATTCTGATTATTCATTGCCCTATATTTCATGCAACACATTCTAAATTTTCCTAGAAACGACTTTTGATGTGTACATGAAAAATGCCTATACCCATGATGAGAAGAAATCCCTACATATTTTTGCTGGTGATACGTACAATTTGTTATTGATTTGTATAACTCCATTGCTGCAATTATTTATTACGGATAAGCTTCATTACCAGAATCCTTTAACAGAAAATTTCAGCTGTGATCTCGGAGCTGAAATGCCTTTGAAACAGCATTAGCTAAGACCTTAGAAACAAATTAGAATTTTCAACTACTCGAATGACATAAAGAGAGCTGAAAATACACCATTCTGTTCACTCTATGGTACTCTTCACAGAAACAGTCAAAAATCTTCCTTTCAGATTGTACTGAGATGCCTTTCAAGATAGGAACACAAGTCACTTATTAGCCTTGACTGACCAGAACAAAAACACGGATACTTGTGAATAAATAAAAAAGTAAATGTAAATTCTTGAACCTTAATGGATCATTCAGTTATGTATCCTCTTTTATATAGCATAAAGATTCAATTTTATCCAGTAATTCTTGCCTAATACTTTCTATTTGCAGAAGTACGTATTTCAAGAGGATATTAGGGTTTACTTTGAATTAAGGGTTATAAAACATAAATATGATCTTTGAACTGTAACACCATAATTTCTAATATGTTTTTCTCTACAATACTTTAAATAAGAATACAAAATTTCATTTTGTAGGATTTATCAAATGCAGTGAAAAATGAACATATAATTAAATTACGCAAGTATTATGCAGAGATCTTAGAATAAGTGACAAAAACAAAAGCAAAAAAAACAGAAAACTGAGATCTTAAAATGGAAATTTTAAGGAAGAAATAAGTTGTATTCTTGAGCCAAGACAATCTTCCAGCAGAGTTTTAAGTAAAATATATTCTTCACTGTGTATCTGGTTAGGTGAATATAAGTATAAAGGAGACAAATATTGTGATATCCCAGAAAACATTACTATCATCTTTGCCTGCCTTGTCTCTCAAGAGTTTTTTCCCAGGGATTCCTGAAGTGCAAATCCTAATTAGATATGTTATTAATCTTATTCACTTGAGAAAAGTCAGATATGTGCACAAATATTTGTTGGATTAGAGCCATAATATGCTTCTGGTGTGTTTTGGAGCATAAGATCCTTTTAATTTTCTAATTCATTGAATGTACTCCATTTCATTATTAGAAATATTGGTTCCTGGTTGGTTTTGTGATCTTTTTTTGAGCATGTTTAGTTTCATTTTGCCCAAGATTCAATAAATATGCAAAACGTTGCCCAGTGATAGTGAAGAAAGTAAATTTATGCTGGAACTTCAGTAATGTTGATAAAACAGATGCTGCTTAATAACTAAAAGAAGGTTTTCAGTCATAAGGGCTGAAAAACTTTTGCTTTGTGCAAATAATACAGCATCTCCAGGTGAGAGTGGGAGAGTTTAAAAACTAATTTAATACTGATGAGTGTGGTTTTAATAATAAAAACAAAAAGACAAAATTTACAGGACCTGCATATGTGGGAAGAGTTGCATTTAAACTACTAAAATGATGAGACTTTGATTCTGAATACCAGTGTACAGGTTGGCTTCATCCCAAACTGTAACAGGAAAAAGTCTAAAATACACAGCCCTAGTCACACACCCTTCGTTGCTCTATGCACTGATTTCCAGAGAAATTAAATATTGGAAGGAAACCATGGTGAAGCTCAGTCTCACATCTGGAGAACCAGGAATCAGGATACAAGTGAGAACCTGATGTGCTGTGAAGTCTAGTTGTATCCAGAGATGCCTGCAAATAGAAAAGGTTGCCATTATAGGAGAAAACGTAAATGATGGAAGTGTGGTAAGGAAGCAGTTACTTATTTTTTATGGAGAGTTCTGTTACTGGTACCTAGAATCAGGAAGGCCAGAAATACATGATTTGTAAATTACCTGTCCTTATATGACAGTCTTGAGTCCTTTTGCACTCAGCTCTGTTTTCAGATGCTTTCCCTTTCCTAGAAATGACATATGACTATGTGAAGACAGAGCTACCATCAACTAAGATCTACTATCAACCTTTTTAATTAATAACCTTTATGCTGACTCATATCTGATTTATGAATTTCAGCAAAAATACTAAATTTAAATGCATTTCAAGGCAGCCATTGATTTTTTTCCCCTTGAGAAACTTGAAATGAGCAAGCACAGCTTTTAATGGTTTGAAATAATTAAAGCAGACCACAGGAAAGGACTATTCACCAAAGTTCTCATACAAGAAATATATCCTAAGAACATGCTAATACTTCAATACTCTAACCTATTGAAACAGGAGGGAATGTTTTTCATTTTCTATTCAAGCAACATTTAATGCTAATGTGCATGCAGCGGAAATATTCGACAGGAATCTAGTTTTTATGTTGACAAGTTATTGCCAACACATGTTATTCATTTTTCTTACTATATTTTCTTCTGTGGGGATGATCTCTAGGCATGGTGCTAAAACAGTAGAATCATAAAATCATGGAATGGTTACAATTCAAAGAGACCTTAAGGATCATGTAGCTCCAAGCTATCTGCCATGGCCAGGAAACCTTCCACCAGACCAGACTCTGAACCTCTAATAAGATGGAGAAAATAATAGCATGGTGGTTATTCAGTAGCTTAAATATTGCAAATTATAGTACAGATGGACCTTTAGAAATTCTACTCACCTTCCTTATCTTCTTCTTTTTAGATGCCACTTCCTTTATTCCTTACAACTGCAATTCCCACAGAAACAACCTGGGTGGAATTGTGAGCTCTCTTGACATTTGTACCATGGGTCTGCACTATCCACTTTCATGATTCATCTTTTCTGCCATAATTTTATTAAAAAGAATTTGGTAAAACCCCTTTAACACTTAAAATTTCTGCCCCTTCAGGCAAGTCTAGAGAACAGCTTTGTCCTGATTATTTGCATGCAAATGAATATGGTATTTAAACCACAAAGAGTGAAACTGCAAAATATAGAAATAAAATGCATGTTGACCACTGTATTGAAAACGGGTGTAGATAACTTTCTTTATATCTGTTATGTATATATGGGCAATTATATGTATGCATATATTCTTCCAATAATGAATATGAAGAAAATTTCTCCATATTCAGGACCAAAAGAGGTTGTTTTTTTTTTACAGAAAGACTGTGGAGTCTGGGCTGTAAGAGATTAGATACATATTTGCAAATACACACCCATCATTTCTCATTTTTCTATAAATACAGCCTTCATGCATTTTGTAGATTAGAAATTATTTTTCACATTTCTGCATATGAGAAATGGCTCAGGCTTTTTAATCTTGTTAGCAATGTATCATTTCATTTGTTGAAGCTATATTTTAATTGCTAAATTTCTTGTCATTGGTTACACGAAATACATTCTCAATTCCGTTACAACCATGAAAGACTTTCAAAGGTTTTATGGAACTTCCTCTATGATAAAGGTAGTCACTTTTCAAAGTAAACCTTATGTCTGTATATTTCACAGGAGATGCAATGTCATCCAAGAGAAAACCACTTACTATATTTGACATAAGAAAGCTGATGTACAGACAGAGCAATGCATTCGGTCTGAATTTTGTTTACTGTGTATTTCTCATTCTAATGTTAACTTTCCATATAGCTTCTGGTTCTGCTTCTTTACTCCTTTCATATTAATATATATGCAAAGGCATCATGGGGAACCAAATAGAACCAAAATGGATAACAAATGGATATTTCTAGTTAGATAGAAGTCAGTGCTACAGACTGAAGGATTTGATTTAGGATCTGAGAAGAGCATGGTCTTTGCATCCGAGACATGGCATGTCAGCTGCTGAAAACGGATTTGGTAGCAGTCTTAATTATCAGACTTCAGTATCAGCCAGCATGACAGTGGGCTAACCTCTTCTTAATTGAATTTCCCCTTGACTACTAAAATACCTAAAAAGTATATAATATTAAAGGCAAATATTTGATTCAGTAAGAGACACAAGACCCAGACATACAACTTAGATTCAGGTGTACTGATATTTCTCACTTTAGTTCTCTTTTTTTAAGTAACAGTAAAGTTCCCATCACTCAGACTGTACAGGAAGGTGTCTAAGATGATAGGAAATGTTAGAAATTATGTTAGGATAGATGACAGGATGTGTTGGGAACAAGTGGTCACTTTCACATGTCTCTTCAGATTAAGTGTCTTATTTAGCTGAATGGCAAATTTTCCTTCTGGTCAAGGTATTCAGCTCAAGTTGTAAGAGCAAGAGCCTACCCTTCCTATTTCAACATGGCCAGAAAATAAGCTTATTCTTCACCTGTCCAATTGTTCAACACCTTTGGAGTTCTTGCCCAAATTTCTGGCCACACGTAAGGATTTACAACTTGAATCTCCACTCTCAAAGGAAAGTAATTAAGTGAGACTACGCAATATATTGAAATGCATGTCAGCAAGTAAGATACTTCAGCTGAAGCAATTTTGCTTCATGGAGAATAAAGTATTCATGGAACTAATTTCAAAGCATTTCATTTGTCATACTAGGTTGAATAAAGAGGACTGACATCCACTTAAAACTCTTTCCACAGTCAAGCCCCAGATGAAGTACTTTATCTGGTTTAGTCAATGCACTTCAAGAAAAGTGGAAAGATGTTGGATACATCCCAGAAGAGAGAGGAATGGGACGAATCAGAACTCTAAAATTATGTGGAGATTCTAAGCAATCTGAGGTTATTTAGGTTAGAAAAAAAAATGAACTAGAAATTGCAACTGTCTAAAAATAATGTGAGAAATATCGGAAAGAAATTATTCCCTGTGGTTACTTTGGATAGAACATGTGGTTCAGAAATTTTCAGAACTGTAGATTTACATAAGATATAAAGGGGTGAGTATCAGCTTCTGCTTCACATACTTATATTTCAATGATGAAAAATATCCACACCTCAGCTGGGTAGCTATGCTACCATCACATTCAGTGGAAGTTAGAGAGCTCTTCATCTCAGCCAAAATCTGACACTTGCACATGCTCAGCTGACTAAGCCCCTGTGCTCCACTGACTCTATTGACTCTACTGAGATTTTCACTGAGTGTAACAGCTGCTCAAATGCAGATGTCTCCTTTGTGTATACTTAAATGAACATCTGAGTTGCAAGATGAACCCTGGTGTAAGAAAAATTCTGCAAGTGAGGATGGTGAAGTTCTGGAACAGACTGTCTGTGCATATTTTCTCAAGCACTAACAGCAGAGTGTGGCTTATACAGAGTTGACCTTTCCTTGGGGCAAAGGCAAAGCTTTTCTGTAAGCAGAATAGCCCAGCTCAATAAAACTTGATATTATAGCTTCTGTACCACTGTTAGACATTGCCTACAGCACGCTCTGTTCACTGCTTCTTCTCTGGGGAGCCACACAGCATGCGGCAGAAATCAGAATTTTCTCCCTGTGCATGTCCAAGCAGGGATAAATGCAGATGGCACCGCATCTCCAGTTAGTGGGACTGATTGTATTAACTAAGCAGAAACTCTGTGGGCAAAAGAAACAATTAGATCAGGTTTCTTCCTACATTTGTCTCTGAAGGGCAGCAACAGCTTTATGTGCAATTTTGTTTGAGTAGAGTCCAGTTCCTAGCTCAGGTAATCTTTAAATTAACCTCTTGTATATATAGGCAGTAGAAGGACAAGGTTGTGGATCTTGGTAGGGTTAAGAACATGATTATTAACTACTCAGTAGTGTTATATTCATTCTTTAACTGATTCATCCACTTTATTTATGTAGTTTTTTTTAATTTCAGATATCTTCATATTATTAACTTTAAATTTTCCTTATACAACCTGATCCTATACTGTGTTACACATCCACTTCCATGTTCAAACAAACTAAAATCTCATTTCCATTTTGTTAAGTCTAAAATCACATATGTCACCTTGGAGGACCATGGTTCAGCTCCCAGAGAATAGTGAAACAGCAGACTCAGCCTCTAAATGAGAATTTCACCTCATCTAGTTCAAGAATATTAGACTAAGAAATCCATTTGGCTTCATCTGTCCTCAATGAAGAGAGACAGGTCCCATAGACAGGCATCCATACTAAATGTCAAAAATATTAGGATGATTACTACCATTGCTTTCTGCAAATGGAATTGGAAACTCAATAGATTTTGGGAGATAATTTTTCACTGACATTATATAAGTGCATACATCAAATGTACAATCACAAATTTAAAAACTGACAATGAGTTTGGTGAAACTTTCCTCTTTGATTCACTATGGACTGCTAAACAGAAAACTTCAGATATTTTTTTGGTTTGATAGTGAATGTCAACCTGTGGTATAATAATTGCTGACTGTGGATGACATTACAGAGACACAGACCTGTGTTATCTCTTGTCTTGTTCATGTTTGTCAATTCAGTCTTTCATATAATTATCATTTCACAGACTGTAAGAGAAATGCAGGTCCCAATATGAACAGATGTTGATTCAGAAAAGTACAAAGTACAAACACTGACAACAATACTGCTATCTGTTCTGTAGTGTTATACAGTACCACAAACCTTCGACTGTACCACCAACCTTTTCCACTGACTGGGTTTTAATTAATCTTTCTAAGAATACCTGAGGTAAAGAGAATATGATTTCCTTGGTTAACTTTCAAAATATACATCAGTTACATATGGAAACACACATTAAATTCTCCAGTTCATTAATTGATTCTGTGTAGAATATCTGCAGTTCAGCAAAGTATATTCTGTTGTTTTTGCTTCTAAGATAGTTTTGAAAAAAATGTGGATAAGTGGGTTAAAATAACATGTTAAATACAGTTAGGTTTCATAAATAGTATTTTAAACAGTTGTCAAAACACTTGCTTGAGAAAAGATACTGAGTTTAAAATATTAAGATTTATTTTGTTTACATACTCTTAATTTGAACAGTTAGAATACCTGACGGTTTTTCTTTTATTTATATTTGTTTTTTTCCTTTCTGTTTGTTTTCTTTCTTAATTCTAAAATGAATGATAAAACAAAGCACACAGAAACAGCTTCATTTTTGCAATAAAACATTCTGTTAATAAATTTATTTTTGTTTTTTGAAGCACTTTATTTTGATAGCATTAGAGAAAATTTGGGGAAAATTGCCCTTTGAGAAAAGAAGAAAAGGCTTCAACATGTAGTATATTATTACCAATCAATGGGCTATGAGTTACCAATTAGTACTGCTTATTTTTTTCTAATTACCATAGGCTTAGTCTATCAGCTGGACAGTAAACAAGACTCTGCCATCTTAATCTAGTGTCCAATCTGGTTAAATAATTTTCTATAAATAACCTGGCCTGAAGGTCAGGAAGGACCCTTATTCCAAGACTCTAAGTGGGCTACTTGAGCTTAACTGGCAAGAAGAAAGATCCTCTGTTAATTTGGTATGTATGGGTGAGTGCAGTCAGCACCACAAAGGGCTCCATTATTGCCATATCAAAGTAAATAGCTGAAAAAAAGTGAGTCAGGGAGATGAATGATGAGTTAAGTGTTAAGCAGACACTGAGTGCAAACAGTAAGTATTACAGTTGCTCTCAGAAGGAATGAGGCATCTCTTAACTCCTTAATTTCTACTGTGGTAGATCTGGTTTTCTGCAGATCTTTTTTATCCTACAGGTCCTTTATTACTCATTTTAACGAGAATTTGCAAACACTTTAATAAATTAGTTCAGCATGTAGTGTCTGGAAAAAGATTTCCTGCAATAGAACCCATCTTACACAGGGCATATTTTTTGCATGTGAGGTTATATTCATTGCCAGAAGATAATGTTTAGCAGGTGTATATCTTTCTCTGAGAATATTATTGATCATTGTACAAATTTAGATCTCAAAAAGGTAGTTCTCACATGTTTGGATTTTCATAAAACATCACATGGGACCTGAAAAACATCAATTAAATAGAAAAGTGCAAGAAACAGAAATTCACTTAGGAGGTTAAAGGAACTTCTGCAAAAGAAATGTAAAGTAAGTGAAGAGTAGGAAAGCTCTTTATAAGAACTAAAATGAAACATTTGTCAGTTAAAATACTAAAGAACTTTTTTAGGACTTAGCATACTTAATTTTATCATTATTGGTCTTTGCAGAAAAAGGAAAATGTACTTATTAAATGCACTGATAACCCACAATGTAATTAGAGAAGACAGTTAAGTATCATCCAGAGATAAATCTGGTCTTGAGAACTAATATAATGAAAATGTGAGAAATGCACTGTTGTGCATTAGGGAACATTGATAAAACTTTTGTGTAAAGTAGGGAATTCAGTCAGGTAAAAAGGCAGTATAGCCAACATGAGTGCATGAATTAATCACTGAAAGCAACCATGAAAAAAGACACTTTTTGCTATGTTGCATCAACTGATTTATTTCTTGTCATACCAAGAAAACAACAGTGTTATTCTGCAATGAATGAATAAAAAGTACTCCAGCAATGTTGTTGCACACATTTGATCATCGAAGAACCCTCTGTACAAATAAAAGTAATAAAAAAGGGCTGCTGAGAAAAGCACAGAATATAATGTCTGTCATACACAATGGACTAAAAGAGCTTGGCTTCTTGAGCCTAAGCAGATAAAGTGGCTGTGAATATCTTCCTCAAGCAGTCAGGATGTTCAGTGCAAGCACAGGAGAAGAGTGGAAGAGAATATTGCATGAGACAATAAGTTCAAAGAATAAGAAATACAAGCTCATAAAAGCACTAGAAAAAAATACTATATACTTATAAAGTATACTTACATAACACTTAATAAATAAATTTGCGCAATAATAAAGATCTACAAATATTGCTTAGAAAGCACAAAAACAGTCCAAAAAACCTCTGAGCTGACTATTTTCAAATAATTCAAAACTGTGTTCTATGAATGCATGACTGTGATCTTTAATTTCAGATAAAGAAAAGGGTTATCAAAAATGTCTTTTTACACAAAAAGCAATCTCAGAGGAGCAGTATCTCTTAGGGGACAGATGCAAAAATGAAAAGAAAGATCACAAGAAATACCTTACATACCTTTAGCAGTGATCTACAGATTGCAGCTGATTGCTGATGCACAGTGTTAACATTTCCAGACAGCTCATGGGTGCATCAGAGCTCTGCTCACATAGTTTTTACTGAGTCTTTCCAATTGTTCCCTTTTCCTACTCTTCTGCAGTACCAGAAAGTGAATCTATGACAGTGCATTGAAATTATACACTGAACCACTGAATTGCAGAATAATTCTCTTTGGAAGGGATCTAAGAATGTCTCTAGGCCAGCCTCATGCTGAAAGCAGTCAGCTTTGCAACCAGACTTGGTGGCTCAGAGCTTTATCCAAGTATGTCTTGGAAAATCTCCAAGGATGGAAGCTGCACAGCCACTTTGGGCAACCTGCCCGCTGTTTGGCTGTTCTCATAGTGAAAGAGTTTCCCCTTATCATCAGCCTGAACCACTCTTGTCTCACCTTAGGCCTGGTGCCTCCTGCACCCCGCCCCGTACGGCGGTGTGAGCATCCTCCGTCTGCTCGGTGACCTCCCCGCAGGCACTGCCCTGCTGCTGGCCTTCCCCCTTCCCCCTGCTCTCTGCCACAGCGGCTTGAGCCCAGCTCCCTCAGCCTCTTCTCAGAGAGCAGGGGCTCCAGACCCCATTGACCATCTTGGTGGCCCTTCACTGAGCCCACTGCAGTTTATCAAGGAGTTTATTTAGTGGGAGTCAGTCCAATACTGCATGCAGTTTCCAGATCTGGTTTAACAAGTGCTGAGCAGAAGGAGCTAATCACTTGGTCCTGATGTCCTGGCTACGCTCCTGCTAACAAAATCCAGGAAAATTTTGGCTTGCCAGTTACCAGGTCTTACTGCTGTCTCAGGCCCAGGTCACTGCCCGCCAGGACGCCCAGGGCTTCTTCAACACCCTGTACAGACAGGCTGCCACCTATACCATTGCCAGAGGTCTTCCTTCCAACATGCACAGCTTGGTTTTTGTCCTTACTGAACTGTGTGAGGCTCCTGCCAGCCCATTCCTCCAGCCTCTCCACAACTCTCTGAAAGGCAGTACATCAGCTGTCCCTCTGCTGTTTGATGCCATCTCCAAACTGGGGGAGCAAGCACTCCATCAGCTCCTCCAAGCCCTTACCCTCTATGTGGAAAGACATTGCATAAAGAAAAATTCCTGTGCTCATCACTGTGGAGAACACTTTTTTATCAGCCTCCTGAAAAAGTATGATCCATCAACCAAGAGACTGTACTGAAATAATTTTTTTTAATTATTTCATTAATTTTTCTGGAACTAAAATTTGTTTCTGAAAGCAAATATAAGGAATTTACTAAAAACTCAGGAACTCCCAAATGAGAAAGAATCACATCATGAGTTTAATTTTTTGATCTATCAAACTAGAGACTTAGAAATAGATAGGGAAAAAATTCAGTGAAGAGTTTTCAATTTAAATTCAAAATTTTCATATATTTTAAATTAAAGTTGCATTTGCAGCTAGGACTGGGACATAATTCTAGGACGGCCACAGAAATCAATTGAAAAATGTGGATGCGACTTTTACACTGAAGCAGAGAGAGAGAAATAAAGGATAAGAAAAAAAGACACTGGATGATTTAGATTAAAACAAAGTATGAGGGAAGGGGAAAAGTATAGGAACTACCTAGTCTTCATTAAGCATGAATATAGCAACATCTGAACACAGTGTCATCGGGGTAAGATTGGCTGTGCCATATTCAGCAGATGTTAAATTAAAAGGTATTCTGATAGAAAAGGGCAGGTTGGAGACCTGTTCATAAAGGTCAAGCTTGTGTAATCAGTGACAATTTGATCTATTGCTAGGTATAACTGTGAAAGCTGGAATCTCAAGGCAGCAAATGTGAAATTATCAGAGTCCTTTGAGATTCTGTGTGGCTAATATACATTGAAGACATCAGAACAGCAGAGAAGACAAATGAGCATACATTGCAGCGCTGCAGAAAGAACCATTACTGCTCCCAGAACATCAAGGAGAGCAAGCTGAAATATTTCAGGGACATTCCAAGGAGAGATGGAGATCGATCAGTACAAACAATAGCGTAAGGCAGAGCTGCAAGCAGAACTGGAAGCACGGATTGGGTCAGCAACATAAGAGAAGGGAAATTTCCACAAGGAATGAGGGGATGTCAGGTCCTGTGAGTCATGATGCAAAGGGCCACTGACCTCCAAATTTAAGGCAGAGCTTGATAATGATGGATATAGGTAATTTATCAAACAATAATGTCATCTGGTAAGCAGCCTAGTTAAAAGACACAAGAAATGTAGCCTCAAGTTTCTGACCCCTCAAGCATCATACAAATAAGATGATGCTTTCTTCTAATAAAGCTGTAGATTTCATATATCAAAATTTTACTTCATATGAATACATAAAATACATCTAGACACTCCTTATATCTAAACAGACATTTTTATACTCTGACAAATATAAAATTATATAATTTAGCTAGGTTTTTTTTTATAAATTCTGTTTGAATATTCTTATTAATAGTTTCATTTTACAAGGCAGACTATTTTTGATTATTCTGTAAGGGGTTTCTTTCCTGAAAATTGATAAAATATGTAAATATGTCACTATTTGTGAAATCCTAGCAAACTTTTCAAGAGATCTTTAAAGAATTTATGTTACTTTTACTTCACTCTGACTATTACTACATTTTAAAACACCTTTTCACTAAAAGACCTATTTTGGTCTTTGTCAGCCTAACAATTCGGTATCTGTCTGGACCATTTTCACTTTCTGTCTTTCCCATACCTCTGAACTCTGTGTTTCCTTGTGTGAGCAAAAATGGGCATCTTCACACCATCACATTCAGCCTAATAGCTTTAAACAGGATTTAATCCACTGAAAAACCTGGTTACGTAAACCTTAGCCAACACCAAACTGCTTTCCACACCATGTCATTGTTTCTTTCTGCACCACAGACAATCACCAGGGCATATTCTTATCTTGAGTCTGTAGAATATCTCCATTGCTAGAAGAGTCATTGTCTACCAAATTTATACTTACTCTCCTCTGCAGATGTCTGAATTGTTATCACACCCAGCATGAACAAAGATATAAGATAATAAATTAGGTTACATATGCATGATTTCCACATTGAAACAATCTCCTACAGTCAGATTTCTTATACAAAGGTTATGCAGAACAAAACATAATGAATTGCATTTAGTCAAGCTGATTGCTTACAGAAAATAAAAATAATGCTTTATTATCAGGCTTAATAAACTGTAAAAAAGGCTTTTATATGTGGCTAGTATTTCTCCACCCACACCCTGGAACTACAGCTCTGCAAAGTAGGACTAGGTTTACGTAGAAAATTAACTTCTTCCCTCTGCTGTGCCTACTGCAGTGTCTTAAATAGGAAAATACTCTGGGGATGTGCTAGTTTCTCTCTTCACCTAAAAGTGACAAATTACAGATTCAAAAATTGCTGATGCTCCCAAATATTGTAAATGTGCAGCTGTATATGCCCTTAGTTAAAAGGATCCTGAATGGGAGAGGATAGCATTCAGTTCACTGCATTAGCTGCACCAAGCAAATTTCTCTATGTACATTGCACTTGATAAATTACAGCTTCTAAATCTGAATGAACCGCTTAAGCTACCTCTGTCTACATGTCATGACTCCTTGAAAAGCAAGATATATTGCTTCAAAGATTTTTGTGTGGTTATAGATCAAAAATAAATAACACTATCTCATTTAGTTAAATAAAGTGAGTAGTTATATAAATCAAGAGTCCTCTTATGCTTTCAGGAGACAAGCTGGCAAGGCATATATAGTCCTTTACAATCAGAGTTCGTAAGTTCACGGCACTTAAAACAGGCATGTCTTGGGAAATAGTCAAACTCCTATGTATTCTGCTTGGAAAATATTTGGTATCAGAGAAATTTGTCAATAAGAAGCAAATCAACTTTGTGAACAGGTGAAAAAATGTGTTTAATCCATGCTGAGTGTTGATGCTCAATAAGTCAATCACTGTAATTTGCTATGCTCAGTTCTAGCCAGCAAGATCTGACTTTCACAATCCTCAGTAACTAAGGCAGCTTTAGCCTTGAGAGCACTTCTAACCTGTTCATTACCAACACTGCATTTTTAAATTACATTACAAAGCAAACCATGAGAGGGTTTGGTTTTCTTTAAGGAAGAAATTTTAACAGAATTCTTGGGAGACACATGGCTATACATGCAAGCCTCACCTTGTATCACTTCAATGTCAGTATTTTTGAAGGGGGGAAAAAAGATTACAGCAGAAGGAGTCCTAGGTATGAGAATGGTTGGGAAACAGAAGAAAAAAGTGGGTAAGGGTAAGGTAGAGCAATGTTCATTTGTATTAGTGAATGTCTTGCAATAACCTTTGACATGTATTTCCATATTTTACATTTCCACATCTCTATTTTTTTTTGTTTTTGTATTGAGAGACATTTGTTTTAATGTAATTTTAACTTATAATTGGTAATGAATATACATAATTACTATTGGTCTAATCACGTAATTAGAGCACATATATTTACATAATTGTAATACTTTATTAGAAAGTGTAGTTATAGTGTTAATGGAATTATGCTTAATGTCAACTTAAAAGTCCATATGAATCTATGGGAAAAAAGACATAAGAAAAAACTCTAAAATTAGTTTAAAATTTCTTACCTTAGCCTCCCTCTCAGTGTTGTATCAGAAAGTACACATTAATTTCATTATCATAAATAGAGATTGGCCATGGCTAATAAACATTTTTAGCCAGAACTGAAATATGAAAGTCTGTTACAAAAAATAAACTTAAAACCATCTATTTATTTATTTAGGGATTGCTATTTGAAGTGAAAAAGTAACAGGAATCAATCTTTAAATAATATATTTCTAGAAGATTCTGCCCTTAGTATTGCAATAGAAGTCAGTAAGACAAATTAAACTCTGCAAAGACCTCCTAAGTAGAAGAATCTCATAAACAGGACCACTCCAATGTGTTATATTGATCAAATGTTATTTGAAAGAGGAGTCTGAAGTCCTATTCTAAGTCCTGTAATCAGCTCAGTCTTTCCTTCAGTGTTAATAAATATTTGACTTCTCAACTCTGGATACTTTTGTAGTAGTTTAGCTCCTCCACTGACTTTAAAGGCAAATAAAACAAACTTTGACTTTTGCCATTAATTGTTGAAACAGTTCCTTGATGGAGTCACACTAAAGCTTTCTTTCTGTACTCTCCCTTTATATTTTTCCTGAAAACACATTCGTATGAAATGTGTGCCTGACCTGATTTTCAAATGGAAATAAGACACCTTAAGATTACAAATAATGTGTTTGGGTAGATTTGATTTTGTTTTGTGAGACTTGTTGCTACAGATTAAATTTAGGCATAGTAAGGCCTAAATATATTTTTTCCTGTGCAAGTATACATGTAAAATATGAATTATATTCAATCAGAATTTCTTGGTTTATCTGTAAACTTAAAGCATTAATTTAAAAGAGGTATTATTACAGTAAGCATTTAGAAACTGCCTAAATGCTCTTGAACAGGCTGGGCTGAACTAACCACAAAACATTATCCTGTAGGATAGTACTTTCCTGTGCTTACATGCCTGTTACAAATATATTCAAAGTTACAACACTGCCTCGTGACTCCTGTGATCTGTTCACTGAAGTGTCTGTACATATTCTAGAGAAGTTTATAATTATGGACTTTGTATTCAAGACACATTATAATTTGGCCACTTCTTATCTGAGATTCTCATCTTACCCAATAATGACAAAGGTGATCCATTACAGCTGTTGTTACTGTTTTATGCAAATGATGGAAGTGCTTTCAGATCTGGAGAAGATAAAAAGGGAACTTCTTGAGGATACCACTCCAATGGCAAGATGGCCATTTCTTAATTTTGTGAGGAAAGAGAGCCTATATTCTCAGTTTGTAGGTATGAAGATCCACAGCCTTATTTTAACTGAGATACATAAAAAGGGCACAGAGTAAAAGTTAGAGGAGGTGATATTGCAGAGTATGTACGTGCTCTAAATGGATGTTGAAATTGTAAGTGTATAAGCAGTGGGAGGCTGGCAAAGAGGTATATATGAGATCAGTGTTTCAATTAATGATTCTAGGTCATGTGGACCTAAACACTACCTTGTAACAATATAAATATTTACTTAGTAGATGAAATGATAGGATTAAGGCTTTGGAAAATGCCTTTTTTTTAATATTTGTGTACACTTGCACACAAATCACCCAAGCTGTGATTTGAAATGTACCTCTGGCACACTGCAGTGTTACACCTGTAGCATAAAAATTGGGATGGCCTGCAGAGTGCCTATGACTACTCTCCAAGTGCTGGCACCAGTGAAAATAAGACCATAGCTTTTCCTTTTCAGATTTGGTATCCCGCATTTGAAAGCTTGCAACACTCACCAGGCTCCAAATAAGGTGAGCAGAGCAGGTCAGCCATGGTCACCTCATCAACCAAGAGCCCAGTGATCTCCAAATAGGTTTCTGGTCATGAGGAAAGTCCAAGTCCAGTCAATGAGTCAAGCCTTGGTCAGGATCAGGGAAGTCCAAGTCCAGGCACAGGCTGCCCCAGCAGGGGTGTGGTAGCATACGTGAGGACAAAGGATGAGGGTCTGAGCTGCCCCCACAGCAGACCTGGAGAAAATAAACTCCACACACAGCTCAAAGTTGGAAAATGAGACCCCAGGTGCTTCCAGGACAAGGTATCCTTCTCTGCCCCTGCCCCAGTTGTCCTTAAAAGCAAAATAAACATACTCAGGGCATAGGTGTGACCGTGGCTCACAGTTGTCCCTGCACTAAATCACTAGAGCTGTATCCAGGACTGACTTTGGCTGGGGCCAAACAGCAGTGGTGTGCCCCAGACAGTGGGCACACACTGTTTAGGGTCAAGTTTGGGGCCACATAGGGTAGTGACCATTCCCACAGCTGCTGATGTAGGGGTTCTGCTGGTTTGGGCAGGAAAAATGGAAGTAGTATTTAGCTGTATAGAAACTAAGTCCTAGCCTTGTTTTCCCTTCCAGTATAGATAAAAATCTCTTTTTTTACTGTTTTTTGGTTTTTTGGGTTTTTTTTTTTAAATGCTAAGAAGGGACAGTTCAGACTACAACATGAGGCCCACACTTATGGGAAAAGGTCTGGGTCTGTTGGGGTTTCTTTATGATATACATTT
>WBND01000057.1:535854-549324 GCA_013398595.1 Tychaedon coryphoeus
ATGGCATCATGCTCAGTATACAAAACTGGGAAAAGAAGGAGGAAGGGAAGACATTCAGAGTGATGCTCTTTGTCTTCCCAAGTCACTGTTATGTGTGATGGAGCCCTGCTTTCCTGGAGATGGCTGAACGCCTGCCTGCCCATGGTTAAGTGGTAAATTAATTCCTTGTTTGTCTTAACCTTGTATGAATTTTATGTGGTATATGTACCGTGGATTTTATTACAGCTCAAGCTCAGACAAAACACAAACTCTCTTGATCTTCCACTTAAACTATTGCCAGAAAAGATCTATGATAGATTAATTAATTAATTAATTAATTAAATTAATTAAACATAAGTGCAAAGATGTAAGCAAAAAGATATTTGTGTGCTTATGACATGCATCTAGGACTTTGAAAGTTTACATTTAAAGCCAAGCTCTGCAGCATGCCTCCTGTGTGAGCCTGGGTTACCAACTCTGGGCCCAATTTTATTGGCCGTTATTGGAGTTGCAATACTTCCCCAGGGAGCAGGCTGCACAGCCTGATGGGTGCTGTGTTCTTCTGCAAATGAGGTCAGAAAATAAGCACCAAAATGGAAGCTGGTGAGCATGACACTGTGCTCAAGATACCTCCTGGATCATCACCTCTAGGTGTCTGTTAATGAAGACAACCTACAACACAATTTTCTTTATAAACGGTTGCAGTTCCACAGAAGCAAATTAAACTTTCGCCTTCTTTCTTCTAGGAGACTGTTCCAAATTTTCACATCATTCACAGTTCACGAAAACCCCAGGTTTCTCTTAATTTCACATTTAAATTAATTTATGTCCTTGTGCCAACACTAATTTAACTCAAATACATCTTCTCTCTTCTTCCCACTGGTGATTAATCACACTTTTTCAATCTCCATTTTGCAAAGCTAAGCCAGCAAGCCTCCTTTCCAGCCTCTCCTGGAGGAAAAGCTTCCTGGCGTTTGACAATCTTTCTTTCCACCTGTTCCTAATTTTGTAAATATATCTTTCCCTATCCTGAACACCAAAACTCAGGTCTTATGAGACAAGTACATTTCTACTGCCACTAGAAACACTTTACTCAAAATCTGCTCAGGTAGCATTTGTTCCTTTCATGCCCACTTATGTCCATATTTTTTATTCTATCTTGTACAGAAAAAGAGTCATTATCTTAACAACTTTCAGTCCCTAAGTCATGATTACATTCTCTGTCTATTAATACTCTTTCCTAATAAAACTATTGCATTCAGTTCTTGTGGTCATTCAGTTTTCCTACCAAATTATATTCTCTTCCTGCTTTTTTTTAAGGTTATTTTGTGACCTTAGTAATTTTTCTAGCACGTGTCTACTTCTGTCCATTTTATTTATGACAACATTTAAGAAAATTGTCTGAAGATGGATCTTTAAGAAATTTCAGTATAATGACTTCCTTCCAACCCAACAGCTTCCCTTTCAACTTCATCCAGCACAGTCTTTTTTTACCCAGATATGTACACACATTGAACTGCTGTTGAACTAATAACCTCTTATGAGGCCCTACACTCAAAGGCTGCATTGTATTCTAGATAGATGAGATCTGCTGCAGTTCACTTGTCTGGAAAATCAGTTATCTTCTCCTAGGAAAGTATCACATTAGCCTCACTCATTCTGTGTTTGTTAAAATCATGTTGTATCTTACCTTATTTTTTATTTACTTCCTCATCCCAAGCTCTTCTTCACTTCTGTAACTATTCTAAAATGTTCTGTGTTATTAAAGTTATATTGTCAAGGCTGTAGCTAGGAAGTCAGTATTATTTTGTTTTCTTAAATGTAAACATATATACAAGCTATATTTTTTTTCCCACTCATACAGACAATTTCTAATCCTACAGATACTATAATAGATATTCTTGACAGCAAATAAGCAATTTTACATGCAGAATTCTTCAATGCTATAGTCTAAAGGCTATCTAGTCCTAGACACAGAAGTATGACTCTAAATCAAGTATGTAAAATAGAAGGGATTTTTCCCCAATCTGGCTTTGACTATTGATGATGAGTACTGTACTCATCTCCAAAACAAGTGTTTCCTCTAAGACAGATGCAATCTATCTATAAACAAGAAAATACATAATAACTCATTTTTTGTCTGACTGCATCTCTAAATCTTTCCAGTTATAATGTATAAACAAGTTTAGAAATGTTTCTCAAATGGGTTCAAAATTATTTTAAGAATATACCTTAAAACATGGAATTATGAAATTAGTACTTATTATTGTGCATTGTTACCATTAAATGTTACTGTGAATAATTAGAAAAACAAAGAAAAACACTGGAAGAAGATCTGATTACAGCATTGAAACACAGGAAGATTTTCGGACACTGAAGAAGATTTTCGGACACTGAAATACTTGAGCAAAGTAAAAAATGCTAGTGACTGAAAGTCAAAGCAGATTAATTTAAATTAGAAACAAGATGCATCTTTTAGCAATGAAGGTGACTAAGGAATGGAGCAAAACCTCAAGAGACACCATGAATTTTCTGTCTCTCAATATCATTAATTCAGAACCCTCTTGATATGGCACAGCACAGCAGTCCTGCTATAGCACCATGCTAAAATTATATAGAGTTTCTAATCATGTTAGCTTTCTGTTAGTGCTAGGGCTGGTGAGTTCTGTCACACTTTTGGAGAGCAAACAAGGAGAACTACAGTGATCAGCACTCTCCGAGAGATGCACCTACCTAAAGATTTTGCTGTTTGTATTAAAGAACACTTCTCAAGAAAAGCAAGATAAAAAGAATTTCAGTCTAGGTAACATAGGAGCATTTCTCCCTGAAACTTTTCTGAATATACTTATGCTAAAGTGGCACTTTAATTAAATATACAATAACACACTTATTAAAGTTACAAAAGGCTGAAAGATTAGAGATTGCCAGTATTGACTATGAAAATAAACAAATGCAATCTTAGCTGAGTGTTTCAGAAACAAAATAATCCAGTAAAGTACAGATACTTCAGAAAGAACATTATAAAAAATTAAATATCCTTGTAATAATGCATCAGAGAGAATGCAGGAAATCAGATCTTTATGAAACAGAGGTCCTTCACATAACAGAAAATAGGTCGTTTTTAGGAAGGCATTAAAAATTACAGTATATATTGGCAATGTCTATCAAGAAGAATGACAATTAGAGCATTGTGTTCTCCAAAGCACAGAAATGTGATGGTAAAAGAACCCCAGTGATGGATTCATTTCAGCCTACATGACTACCTGTGTGCATGTCCGATGCCACATCTTTTCCATGGCATAAGGAGACAAAAGACTACCTGTTGGAATTTTTACCAGGTTTTAACATGATAAAACTACTGACACCCTGTTTGCTGTCGTTGCATGACCATGTGGAAAAGAATGGTAACTTCTGGTTGCAGCCATATGGAGAAATGAAACAGTATTGGAGAACTATCCTCCCCACTGATTCTCTTTGCTGTTAAACTCTTGCCACCAGAATTTTGGCCCATGCTGATATGTGCACACCCAAGCAGTTCTTGGACATAGTTTGATAGTGAGGGCTGGAGGTATCCCCAGCCAGAGAACACTCTCAAAAAGGATACAGGAAACCTGCTTGGAGCTACAGAAATTTTAACACTGTGGACACAGACTTTTCTACATTTTTTACCAGCATCTTTTCCTTAGTGGTAAAAGGAGACTTGTGCTACACAATTAGAGACACTAAATTATTTTAGCATGGTGCTACAGCCAGGACCAATGTGCCCTGCCATACTACGAAGGTGTTGACAATGAAAAATTTTGTTTCATTGTTTCTAATTCATTTTTTGCTAAAAGATAAGAGATAAGATTGAATGAGTGTCAGATATAACATCTTTGAAACAGAGGGAACTGTTCAGAGTAACATCTGAACTGCACAGAAATGGCTGTTCTCTAAAGCTAAAAGGAAAATAAACATATAGACACAAGAAATGGAGAACTCAGAAACAGACTCAATAAGAAATTGCTGCATTTTAATGTAAATTAATCAAATATAAGCGATATATCTGCAAGAAATACTGAAGAGGATGTAAGACCTAAGATACATGTGTGTACATTCACATGAGATAACATAGAAATATAAAATTTCAAACTATTAATTGCACTTTATTTATGCCAAGGGGATGTTAAATACTCAATGTGTTTAATACCTGAATCAACATCTTGAACCCTCAAATGGATGTACTGAAATTAGCAACAGATTTAGTGATTATTTTGATGTTATGGCTTAGGTTCCATCTGTTGATTTTTTTCTCTCTATGACTGCTCTTTTAGTAATTTAAGAAATGCACTGAAGTTCGACTCTTTTCAAATATATTCAGAGGTTGTAATTAGAAGTTAATAGCTTTCCTCATTTATAAAAGTATCTTCTCTGTTAAAACTACACTGTATCAGTGACAATACCTTAATTCTTTTCAATTGTTTATTGTAACTTCACCACACGTTCAAGCAAAGGGGACCATTCACAAGGGGCAGAATAGGTTAGTTCATGCTGTTCAGGGGGGAAAATATTTTAACCACACAGGTGTAAGCCTGACCATAGCACTTAATCTTAGGGTCAGAGAGAAACCTCTGCCCCACACTATCCACTATCTGAGACACAGTCCTACTGCTTTTAGCAGTCCAACAAGAGGGAACAAATAGCCTTACTATAAAAAGGAAGTTTCCTGAATCTTTTGGGTATGGCTGATAAAATCAGCTTCATTCACCAACTTGCTTCTGTCCTTCCTGGTGCCAAGCTCTCTCAATCTAAGCGTAACTACTATTTATAAGGACATGCTGGCAGTATATGGAAGGTGCAATATGATGAGAGACAACAGGTGTTTCCATTGCTTCAGACCACAGTTTTAGGATAGTGCTGCTCTGCATAGTCCAGTTGGATGCAGCATTATGAAAAGCATCATCTTGCTTCAAGTGTATCCAAAAGAATTCCAATGCTGCTGGCATTGTTCTGTGTACAAGCAGCTAATGGGTGCCCTTCTTCTGTTAAGTTTTGGTTATGTCCAGCTTTGAAATTTGAACAGAGCCATCAAGGATTGGCTCTGTTGGACCTGGTGGAAGCTTCCAGCAGCTTCTCATGGGGGCCACAGAGGTGACCCCCCTGCTACCAAAAACCAGGCCATGCTAAACCAATACAATATGCCTTTATTTGCAGCCAGTGCTGCCACAGTTTATCTATCAATTAAGGGTAGAAAAAAGAGAAGAGTTTAAAAATTAACTTGATTAGTCTTAAGCTCTGACCAGGGCTCATTCATGGGAGATAGATGTCACTTTATGCCACATTATATGTATTTGTAACATCAAGAAAGTACTTTAATGCTCACTATAATATTATTTTTAAAAATAATAATTTTATTGTATAAATATATTGACATACTTTAGGCAGTACTTCACTGCTCTGTTGTGAGATGAAAGGTACTTCCAGGATCATATCTTCATTTAGACTATCTTATAGTCATCTTCAATTTTCTTCAAGACTATGAGACAATAACCAGATGTCTTTAGATAGCTTTTACTTATTTTTTGAGTGCAAGCCATTGAAAATATGCTGACAGAAACAGCCAATCTAAGTTACAGTTTCTGAAAGTACCACATTAGAATTCATGCTAAGTGTTAATTTAATGAGTGAGAGATTCTAGAGCTTTTCTGAGCCCCTCATGCAGTCTGTTACTAAATAAAAGTGTCTAGGGCCCACTGTTTGGCCTGTAAGCAAAGAGCACAGAGTGTCTTGAGCTCTGATGTTATTCTCCTTTCTCTCCTCAGCCACAGAGAGGGTGCCCCATCCTGAGCCAGAACAGCACACTAATAGATAAATCATAGGGTCAATCCTGTGCTAATTATCAAATTCATGCCTGGTCTCGTTTACTTTTCCAGTCCAGATGTAGCTCATACAAAAGTATTACCTTTTTCAGTGGAAAGAAAACCCAACAAGTTACAAAACAATTTGACTTCAAGGCACCTTTTTAGCTAAATGAGTATCTGATCTTCCTACAGCCTTATGTGTATATCAACCAGTACAATCCAGACTTTAACAAACTATAGAACTATGAATTGGTAATAAAAAACAATACAGCTGGCTTCTCATATCACCATGTCTCTTCAGCATCACAGTAAATTGGAAATTCACCAGACCTCCACTTTGAATTAGGTAGCTGCCATAGGAAACTCCCAGGAGTCAGAAGGCTGACAAAATATTGCATCATCTTCCTCTCCTATCTACACACTAAGATTGGAATTTAATCCACTATCACTTTATGTTTCATAAATTTTATAAAAAGAAGGAAGCAAAATGAATAATAAAATCAGAGGTAACACATGAATAATTGCAGTTGATTCCCTGAGCATTTTTCTTGCAATTCTTGTACAACTTTAATGTTTAAACTCCTGTAGGTTGTACAATGTTTAAACTCCTTATTTCAGATAGAACCCAGGCAAGGTAGCCTGGCACAAATTGCTACCCATGAGGTCATCAGTCTTGTTAGTTCACATGAAAGGGAAAACAGCATGGGGCCAAATTAAGTGTGGTGCTTCATACACTGACTGCACATGTCTGATGTCACCACTGATTTACTTTTATGTGCAGTCAATCTATACTGCCTATATATGAGAAGTAGGAAAACTTTTTGGAGCAGCTTAATTTGCAAATTTGGTGGTACTCTATTTACTTAGACACAAATACACAGTAATGGGATAAGTATGTGCATATTTCCTGTGCTGATTAGCTTCCCATGGGTTTGATTAAATTTCAGCTCAAGTCAGTGGGATTCTTTCCACTTTCTTCAGTGGCAATTGGCCCACATCCTCGATAAGAAGCATACTGCACTGAGCAGAAGTTCTCCATAAGAAAAATTATTAAAGGATTAGAGTCTACAAGGGGAAAATGGGTATAAGATGTCCTACAAGCATGCTGATAAGACAATCACAGTAAGAAACGAGTGTCCATAAACTGCAAGCCTCATTTGGTAAGCTGTAGACATAAGGATTCAAATTTGCAAAGTAGAACATGTTACTTGTTGCACTGAAAATTTGATAACACTATTGACAAATATATTACTTTAGGTTCGATGAACTTCACCTGTTCCAGTTTAAGAGTACCTTCACCTTATTGATCAGGTAGTTTCAGTGTGATATTTTTTTCACATACCAGTTTTAGTGCTGAAATTGAGTTTGCCCAACTAGAAGGGAACAGAGCTGTACTTTGGACTGAGCTAAATTAGAACAATTCGGGTTTTTCATCACTGAAACAGTTAACAGTAACAACAATTGTGTCTGGAAGTGGAAGATTAATTTTCATGTGCCTTTAGTTCTCAAATGTGATTTTGGAAATAAATAAGTCATGCTCAGAAAAATTTTGACAAAACCTCACTTTATCTACATTTTTTTGCTAATATAATTCACAATATCAAAATTATATAATTTTTAAAAGATTAATTTTATTAAAAATCTTCCCTCTCCAGCCACCATAGATAATCACTAATATTTGTTCCTGTCTCAAAACTGAAAGGAAGAAATTCTGCCATCTACACCAATAAACAACTACTACAGAAGACAACCAAAAGTGCTATGAGGTTGTTTGGTATTGTGAAAACTAGTTTAGAAGAGTTATGTACCCAAGCATGATTAGTAAGGAGCAAAATGCAGGTCAGCAGGCAATACTCTGGGTCTGAAGTTTGTCTATGCCATACTACTCCATACATCATTGTATAGATCAGCTGCCTAAAAAAATATTTGGAAGGCCATCTAGTGTCATCCAAGTGAAATGCAAGATATTTAATTGCTTAAAATGCATGCGCCTGTTCTATACTAGAATAACTAAAAAAATCACAACTAATCACTTTTGTTTTAAATTAAACTGATCATCACCATCTCTAGAGCATCACTGACATTTTACAAGGAAAATGTATTCAATTTAACTGTCACAAATATACGAGATTTTATATCATAAAATGGCGGGAGAAAATACTGGTAAAAGGAAAATATACACAGAAAGTAAAACAAGTGAAATTTCTGTCATTGTAGGACTTTAACAACTAACAATAAAATGTCAAGATGTAAAGAAATATAACTTAGCAAAATAGGTAATCGGGAAGACGGAGTGATACCAAATCTGTGTGAGGAAGGACAAATTCATACAACCACAGTGTAGCAGGACAGCAGTGGAAATGTGTTAGCTGTAAATGTGTTCTGAGCCTGAAAGAATTTTCATTTAATAGCTGTTTGAAATATGAGTGAATAAAGAAGTAAATAACTACTATCTAGTCTATCTTAATTTCTATCCACTAAACACATGTGCACAAATAGCCTTACTCATCATAAGGCCAGAAGGAGCTGTTCTGATCACCTGCTCCTACTTTAAAAAAAATACAGGCTGCAGAACCTCAGTGTACTCATCATACATACAGCATGTGTAAGAAAATCATGACTTTCACACATCTTTATCCTTGTTATATCTGCATATGAAAAGGCTTTCATACATATGATAATTTAAGTTTTTGGTTTTCAGATAAACCATTTAATCCTAGTATGAAAATAAATTGAAGAAATCATTGTAAAGCAGTAAAATCTGTTTATTTTACAACTGCTCACCTTTCTGCTCACCTTTTCTATGATACCGTACCCTCTTTACTTCAGAAATGCTGGGAGGCAAACAAATTACCTTAGTATTTATCTGAGATTATATGCCAGCCTAATGGCTACAGCAGCCATTAAGTCACTTAAGGATTTAAAGTTTACAGCTCCAGGCCTACGATAGTATATAAAAATTCCTATTAAAAATTAAAAATTGCTTTCTCATTTGACTAATGAACTCACAATGGGATTTAAAGTGTTTGTAAAATTTCTTTTCTCTTACACATTTAATCATAAGTTATAGAAGATAAAAATCAAGTACAGCTTCAATAGTCAGTGCCACAATTTACTATGGCGTCATTTACTTCATTCAACATTTTCTGTTTAAAATTATCAAATTCACTCTGCTTTATCAGTGGCATTGTCCTAGTATGACAACATTTGAAGATGGGAAGAAGCATTGATGTTGTGGTATGCATTGCATGGTAAGGACTTTTTCCATTAGTTTTTATCTGTGGAGATCCTTTCCAGATGCACCTTTGTCACAGGACAGATGTGGGTCACAACAACCTGGAACCATGCCATCTTCTTATCAGATCCAAAACTAGTTAAATCACTGCTTTTTGTCTCCAGTCTGACAAGCTGAAAATTACATCCAAAGAATTTTACCATTAAGATACCAAAAAGAGTAGGCACCAAGTTTTGTACCAAATTTCAATTTAGGCCTGATTTCTAATTCCAACACCCATTTCCTATTTAGATCCACATACTACTGAACTCCTAAACCATTGAATTGGTTTTGGATTAAACTACTACCAAAGCAATAGGAAGGTCAGGGCTCTTCCTTCTGAAGCAGCCTGAGCAGTAACACAAGGCTTCACTCCCTGCATGTTCACACCACAGAGGAATCTCCTGGCTTTGGAAGAGCCAGGCTTCCACTGACAGGCACAGGGATGAACTACCATGCTGGTGCAACAGTCAGGCAAATTACCAACATATACAGCATCTACCTCCCACCCACTCTTTGGCTGACAGGGACAGCTTGCATTCTTAGAAAGGGTCCCCACTGCCATTAAGAGCAGTAACCCAAAAACAGGATGTAACAGTCAATCCTACATATCACATGTGAGTCCAGGGCAACACCAACCAGTTGCACCAGGGGCTCTGCCCACTGCCACAAGCCAACATTCCCATCACCTTAACTGCAACCTGCTTCCATGGATCCTTGGTCAGGTCAGTCCTCTTTGCCTTCTCCCATCAGCTGTAAAGATCAGACCCATCAGTGTCACAGCTCTGCTCTCTGATACAAGTGAAAGCAGTCACTTACTTATAGAGGCTGAACAGCTACAGGAGTGGTTTTATCTAAGTAAAACATGCCAGCTTCCCGTCCATTTTCTCCCCTGTATTTCTCTCCACTAATATCCACACAATTCTCAGCACTATTCTTCATTCTCATCAAGTCACCTTAGAGAGCTTTGGCTGTTTGCCACAATCAATACAAAGTTCATTCCCAATGAAAAATGAGATTGGGATATCAAAAAATTTGCTATGCAAGAGAGTGAACTTCAGGAGGTCAGGACAGAAGAGTCTCCAGGGTACTTGGCCAAAGCAGTTTGGGAACAGGCTTAGGATGAAGAGATCTGCTTCTGTGCTGTATAATCCGTGCTGTATTACCCATGCTATATGCCAAAGTACAGGTGTACACCCAGGTGCCATTTTCAGTAGCTTCCTCCCTGCTTCTGAGCAGCAGGATCCTGCTGGAAGAGTTGCAGCCCTCCTGGGATGCCAATTTAGCAATTGCAGCATTTTCCACCTACTCCAGGGAGGGGACATAATGCTCTGGCACTCACCACAGCATAGCAAACCCTGAGATCACTGGAACTGCCCAGAGGTGCACACCTCTTCACAGGATATGTCTGAGATTGCTCAGTTTATTGCTAGCTAGATTGAGGCTCAGATGAGGGAACCTGGGAATTACCAAGATTTAGACTGACTGCCCAGGTGACAAGGGCTATTTTTCCAGAAACAGGGATTATGAAACACTAGATGTCTTAATTACAGGTTTCCTAGTCCTGCCTTATCTTCATCTGCATCTTAGAGAGTAGCTTTTCCCTCTTCCTCTGCTGACAGCAGCAGACAGATCCTCTCTTGCACTGATGTTCCCAATTTCAATTACAGTATCCTTTATGCTGTGTCCCTGCAACAAACCAGTGTTTGTCTCACCGAACTACAGAAATGTCTGCCATTCCAAGCTCATTTCAAGCCTCCGGAAAAAGAAGGACCCTTACTTACAGTGGTTAGTAAGGTCTTTATCTGGCAGAAAAAATACCAAAGATATTGTCTTCTACACCTGAGACACTGGACCTTAGAAAATCTGACAGTGATTGATGACTTTGTCTTGTCTCAAGAACAGTAAACTCCACTTTGCTTTTCTGAAATTCCACCTCCAAAAAAGGGCTACAGATATAATGTAAGTGGAAATACCTGCTGTAGAAAGCAGTAATCAGGTATGCAAGGATCTGCACAGCAATTCTGAGGTGATGGTTTGGACATAAACTTTCTAGGCTGCTTTCTACATAGCAAATTAAAGTATTACAGTCAAATGAGTGCTGAGGAAAGGCAGACATGAGCTACCTTGAAGGACAGAACAGATAACATCTGTGCGATTCTTTCTTGTTTCAAGTCAAAATTATTACTTCAAAATTACATTTAAAATCTGACCCTACTTTAAAACCCACTGTCAGAGTAATAGCAAAAGAATACAAAAATGTTTGCCTTTGAATTAGCAACACTGGGCTATGTTCTACAATGACTGACTATTTTCAGAATATTTTAGGTTTGCATCATAAACAGAGGCCTCTTGAGGTTTTTGCACATCACAGTGGAAAAATGATGTTGAGTAGTAATATCTTGCCTGACAGATTTGTTTGAGAAGTGTACGTACAATAGATATATTCAGATATTTTAGTATACTTCCTGTGAATAATGATTTTTGCATCTGACATATATTTTATAATCTTCTGTTGGAGATTATTGCCTCCAGAATTTCTAGTGTCATCATGTCTGTGCTATGAGTTGAGCACAGAATCCTCCTTGCACGTTTTCTTCCTTAAAGGTAAATATACAATTGGACAAGAACGTCTCATATAAATAAACTTTGAAGACAGATAAGATCGACAAAAATAGATCTCCAAAGATGATCTGGGAAAATCATGGATGTTCATGTGTGTCCTGTGGGGTCAAAAGTGTCTATGAAGACAGGAGCACCGAGATTGGGAGCCCTCTTACTCTTGCCTTAGGGTTGCCCTGTTGCATAATTTCTTTGCCCAGGAAGATTGTAAGGTAAGACCAGGAACCAAACTCATGGTGTTCTAAGGAACACAGAAGGATCCAAGCTGTGTAGCTTTCTAAATCCATAGTGCACAGTGTGTTGTTACATGCAGTAAAAGCAAATGGATTAGCTCAGCATTATATGTACCATAAACACATGCCATAACTAAAACCCCTATTTCTTTCAAAGTTGTGGTGGAATTTTATTTCTGCCAATAATAAGAGCTTTGCAGGTGTGTACATTGTTCTCTTCAACCAGCAAAAAGCATTGTTTAATTCAGGACAAAACCAAATGCAACATTCAGGTGGCAAATATGTTCTACAGTCATTTAAACATGATTCTGGACATTTGCATAGTCCTAGCAGCAACCCAGGCAGTAGCTGTCCATGCAGTTAAGGAGGAATTTCAGTTTCTGGTACCCACATGTGCAAGGCAGGCTTGTGGCAACACCAGTAAGTATCTTAACAGCCCTTCAAATTCAAGTCCAGGGCTATGAGGGCTGCAGCATGGGTTCTCTCACTACGCAGGGGTCAGCAGTGATCACAGCTGATTCTTTCCCTGGCACCTGACTTCTTTCATGGAAGTGAATAACTGAATCCAATTGCTGGCACCACTTCCAAAGTCATGCTACCACTTTCTCTGTGCTATTCATGTATCATGACATTTTTCAGTACTAATGCCTTAGTGTTCTTCACTTCCCTTTAATCATGTTAGAACGAACTAGTTCCTGTTTTGATATAACTACTTTATCATTGCATTGCCAGGAAAAAGCAGAAGTTCCAAAGATTTGGCATATCTCAATGTTCATACACAGACAGAAAGAGATTAATAAATCAAAAGTTATGTTTCTGTTATTTGAAAAAGAGTAAGTTTTTGTCAGGAATTATCACACTGAAATCTATTTAATTTCATCTTTCCTTTTAATGGATGTCTTAGAAATAAATTTTATTTTGAATACTGCCACGGTTTAGGAACTATATTCCCCAATTTAGTGTTTCCATTGAAACACTCCAAACACTCCACATTTCACTTGCTTCCTGATTTCAAACAACAACAGCCCAGTACCAAACCCTGGGCTCTACCTCTAGTGGCCAGCATCCAGCTGGTCTTTTCATCACCACTCATAATCCTTTAAGCCAGCAGTTCAGACAGTTTTCAGCCTGCCTTGCTCTCCTATTATAGAATCTATATTTCATCAACTTGTCTCTGAGAGTGTTATGGAGGACAGTGTACAAAGTCTTGTTGAAGTCAAGTTAAATGATATCCTGTGTTTCTCCTGTTTCCAGTGAGCTGGTGATTTTGTCCTGGAAGGTTATCAGGCCATCAGACACAACTTCTTCCCAAACCCCCACTGACAATTTCCAGCCATTATCTCGTCCTTCATGGTTTGGAAAGTTTTCAACATTATTAGTTCCACCACCTTCCCAAGGATCAAGGTAAGTGTAAGAAGCCTGGTGCTGTCCAAATCCTTCTTCTTCAAGCCTAAAATAACACTCAGCTCTCTCAATCCATAGGAACTTCCCAGGTTAGCACTGAGTATTTTTATCAAACTCA
>WBND01000057.1:549562-600879 GCA_013398595.1 Tychaedon coryphoeus
AGTTTCTGAATCAAACCAGTTTGTAAACATCTGGGAAGTAAGATAAGGTATGGAAAGACTCAACTATTATGAACAGAGCACAGGGTTTTTTTGATAGTGTAACTTCACTAGTGAAGGATGGGAAATGAGTGGTTGTGATATATCTTAACTTTTGTAGAGTTTCTGACACTCCATCTTGTGGTATTACCACAAGTGAACTAAAGAGATAATATCTGGCTTTAATCATCCATTAAAGCATGAAAATTAGAACGTTCTTGCAATAGCACACAGTCTTATATGTAGGTGCTTCCAATATGTTCTCAATGTCTTTTTTCTGTCAGGTGATGTTGATAGAAGGAAGCATCTTATGAGTACCCTTATGAGGGTGATTTTGTGCAGAGATATGGATGAAGGCTTCAAACAAATATACAGGGGTAATTTTATTCCTGGTCCTTTCAGCACATCAATTCTTGCTTTAGCTATTTCTGCAGTTCCCCCTGCTGGCTGAAATCTCTGGCTCATTCCATAATGCGGCAGCAGAGATTTATGTAGGAATATTTTCAGAATAAGGTTTTTGTTCACCTCACCAATGCAGTGGGATTCTAAGGTGATTCATACTGATACAGAAAGTTTTGAAACAGGAAGCGAAATTATTTCAGTATTTAAAATTAATCAGTTGCCTTTTAAAATTTTTCATTACAGCATATCACTGTGTTACTCAAATTGCTCATCCCTGCTAAATATAATCTACATTCAGACTTTCAAAATACCAAGATCTTCCCCCACTCACCTTCCTCAAACTTTCTTCCATTCTCCAATCAGAGCATGGATCAGTGGTCAAAGGCAGCAACAGATCCTGAGCCTTCTCTCTCTTGAACTCAGGTCAACAGACAAGCACCAGTGAGCCTGCCATTTGGAAGTATTTGTTCAAAGCAGTGGACAGTAAGTGCACAGTTTGCTGAAACTCTAGGAATTATCTCCAGGACATCTGGCTTCATGCCCAACCTCTCCTTGTGAACTTCCCTGAAAATAAAACACCAAAAAGTATAAAAATGTATTGACTTGTCTGTAGAAAAGATTTGCAGGCTGTTTGCTTTCTTGTAAAGTAAAAAATAACAAGGTTGATGTGAGCAAACAGAAAGACATAAAGAAGCTAAGACCTGTCAATAGAAAGACAAAACATTATTCAGCTGCAAGTCATTCCACTGAGGATTATCTCTAAAAGCAAGATTTGTTTTTGACATCAGGTTTTAAAAAGTTGCTTGAACTTTTCTTTAAAAAATATGTGATTATTTACAAGACTTTATGAAGGAAAGGATCAGAGAGCATCTCTTATCAATTACTATTTTACTGTTTCGAAAAGCATCCTGTGTTTGCACATGAGGGAAGAACTAAACTTCACACCCATGATCCTTACATCACTGGGGAGCTCAGACTTGAATTGCCCAAGTAGCACTAACTTGTATTTTCTTGTAGTTCTTCTGCTGGGGAAAAAAGTTTTACCTCTCTTACAAAGAGAGACAAACAGTGTTTCTGCTTTGGGATAATTGAGTTCTCCCTCTGCCATAGATTTTAATAATAAACTATAATTGATATTGCTTAAAGTAAACCAGTGAAGAAAGTCAGTGGAATTATTATATTGCCTTTATAAAAGTAAATTGGGTTCCCCAAAGATAATAGCTATCAACTTGTAGTGGACAAAGCTATAGCTTTAATTATGTACATTGGGAATTAGTTGCAATTTATGTTTCATATGCAAACCACGTTTCTTTACTTTATGGTAAAGAAAATTAGAAAATTTTGAATTAGAAAAATCAAGATTATTTAAGTATCAAAATTTTTAAAACATGGAAACAAACCTGATACTTCCTGACATGGATTTGAGTACATGTATATGCAAAAATACTGCTGGATTTCAGGAATTATCAGGATTATACAGACTTGATATAACCTCTAACCTACTCTGTACAAATCAGCAACAAAAACCAATAAAACCCAAATTAAACATCTGAATGAGGGAGATATAGTTATCACTTAGAGAACTCACTTCTCTTTAGTTTTCAAACCCAGTTCCTAAGGAAAAAATCATTTGTGTTAGGATCTCTAGAGTATAGCTGCTGAGCTTGCCATTAGGAAGTGGTACTTAGAAAATAGGGCAGGAAATATTTTTCTTTCTATCCAAGGTTCCAACTTGTTAACTTATTCATTTTCCCCCCAAATTTGGCAAAAGACAATAATGCAATATGAAATCTTCTAGGAGGTTCTCCATGATCTCCATAGCTGTATCTGCCCCTTGGAACATCTCATCTGCAACATCCTGACATCATTCAGCATTGTACCTCTCCTGTGAAGAACTAGGGACAGCTGTAGAACTAGCAGTTGCCAAGGCATTAGTACTTTTCATGATAAATATCCAAACCAACAACAAACAAAATGGTCTGAATGACAAGAAAATAACTTGAATCTTTTTTTCCATTTGCGCTACATCATGATTCTCCAAAGAATTCAGTCACTGTTTATAGAGAACTTGGTCATTCCATTAAGGTCATCTGCCATACATATTAAATGAAATACACAGGTAATAGTATATTTAGTAACTGTTTGTTATAGTTTGTTCTCAACACATTTATAAAATATATTAATAATCTGACTGTTAGAATAGATTATTTTGCATGTTAATAAAAAAGTAATTGAGAGTTATCTGTGATTGAATGTAATTAGTATTATCAAGAAACTATTAACATCATTAAGAATGTTATTTTTCTACTATAAAATTATGATTTCTATTCTATTACAAGTAGAATACAAGCAGAATTACAAGCCTGGAAGATATTTTATTCAAAGTAATTATACATATATTAATGCATATCTTCTCCTTTTAGGGACAATTTAGGTCTAAGAGACCCTCAAATTCAAATTATGTGAAAAAAAATATTGCAAATTTCATGCACTTAATAGGCATTCTGCACTGCCCAGAAAGTATTATCTGGATAAGATCTTATAATTGAGCAACGATTTCCGGGTGCCTTTTGCACTCCAGGACACTTCACCCTTGTTCCCTTAGTGATTAATTTAATGTCCAGAAGAAGGTGGCTGTTATTTATGCCTTTACCTAGCCTGTAACTATTGTTATTATAACCAAAATCAAAGTTTAATTTATGGTCTAATAATACTTAAAGAGTACAAACAAATGGGAGTCCACTGTAGTCTTTGATGTCATAGACAGGTCCTTCTCTTTAAGTCATGCAAAAATGAGCTCTTTATTCATAAGTGTGAGCAAGACTTTTTCTGGAAATAAGGAAAGGAACCAGTAAGCCATGAAGTTGCATGGAGAGAATTAGAAAAATAAAGCTGGCCATGGAAGAGAAAGTCTGAAAACCAGAGAGGAAAAAGGAAAGCAACAATGATAAAAACAGCTATCAGTAAGTTTCTAAGTGGGCTCAGGGTATAGGAGACAGAACCAGGATTGGCTGCAGTGGAAGAAAACAAAGTAGTGGAAAGTGAATGGGGCTGAGGAGGGAGAAAAAAAGAAGAGTAACCATAATAATGCAAACAAGATGAACACCGAATAAAGTGAAGGAAGAAAATTCATGAAAGGATTATCTCCTTTGTGTTCTAAAAAAAAATCAGCCTTTTCTTATGCACTTTTTGAAAAAAAAGTATGGGTGGAGATATATGTATATAAGTGTGTGTGTGTATGTGTGTGAGATTTCAGGAAGGCTAAAATATACTGTATGTTAAATTAAGCCTGAAAGTATAATTTTGGTCAATCTCAACCTGAAGTTCTTATAAATAAACAACTTGCTGAAAAGTATTTTCCCAGACCTGCTGGGATTAGGAAAGTTTAGGTTTAAAAGTCTCTAGCAGTTAATCAGAGGAAGCAATCTCTGGTATAGTTGACAGTATATGGTAAAAAGAAGCAGAACCTTTTTATGATTTGATCCTAATCTGGACACTTTTATCTGGATTTTATAGAATAGTATACCCCAGATTTCATGTCACAATTTTAGCTCATAGAATGGTCAGTCCTGCATGTGGCTTCTGACAATTTCTTTCACCAAAATCTGTCCTGCCTAATTGTAGGCCCTACTGGGCTCTGTGCTGACACAAACTAATATACAAAGGTCTTATTCTCAGGAATTTCTAGTCACGACCTTTCTTAATAAAATTAACAATAATAGTTCCATGAAACCCGAAAGAACTAGTCTCTGTCTTTCTTTGAGAAATGGTACTTTGCTCTTCTCACTGTAATGGATGTATTTTACCTTCACTTTTAGGTTTAAGCTATGAAGTTTTATCCATTTATATTTTAAAGCAGAAAGAAATATTAGAATATGCAAAAAGGTAAACCCTGGCCCCTGGTCCTTTAAGAATTGCCAATCTTTGTAAAAGAATATTGCTCAAAAGAGAAAATCCCTTCACTATTCTTTGCATTTTCTTGAAATAAATAGCTAGAAATTTTAATTGACTTGTGAGATATTAAAATAAGTCAGGAGACTAAGTAATTCAGCTTGTGGCTGATTTAATTAAAGCACACAAATTACACAGTATAGCAATCAAAATAATATAAAGTAAAAAATCTTTGATTTATGTACATGCATGTACATGTCAAATCACAAAACTTCAGTGGGGGAACACAAAAGCATATCACATAGTGGATTATTTCCCATTCCAATATTAGCTTGCAATGATGAGCAATTTCATTATTACAAATAAAATATAAAATTTGGGGAAAAAAATTCACTCATTAAAGATGTTTTTTAATATTGCTTAAAGCCTGCAAAGGAACCAATTCCCTCCCTTTCCCTTCCTTTGGTTTCATGCTTCTGCATGAAACTAAACAGCAAGCTTCAAAACACAAAGATTTAAAATAAGGGGACCTTTGTGAAACCCAGTTATATAATCTTAAGTACAAGAATCAGAATTACAAGGTAGAAAATAAACAATTAAATATTTAATAACCATTCAATAAACGATGCTTATCATCAGAGTTCTGATCTAGTTTTTTCCTTAATAATAGAAAAATAAATTAAAGGTTGCCAGGAGGTCAGACATAAAAATCTGGCAGGGTTGTTTTGGGAGTTTTATAATGCTTTTTTCATTAAGTATTATTTCCCTTAATTTAATCAATTCATTCTGTATACTAACGAAACACACAGAATACAGTTTATTAAAGTCAGGCCATTCTCTGTTCAGTTTTTAGTATGGAGCACATGAGAACTTGCTTCTTCTATCAGAATTATCCATCTAGATGAGAGGGCAAGAGTAAGGAAGCCTTTGTGGTGAGGTGCCTCACCAAATCCCTTTTTGGCACACAGGTGTAAGTGAGACTATGCAGCTGCTTCAAGCTCAAAACAGATCCCCTCATTCTGCATGGAATTTCCCAGCAGCTTCCACATCCTTATCAGTACTCACCCTCAGACTCAAACCCTTCAGCCAGGGGATGACAGATTCTAAAAACACAGAGATTATGTATTGTCATACAAGCAGTGCCCTTATGACAAACTATGGAATGCTCTGTAGAGACGGGAACTGGTCAGTGAAATGTTTTTCTGATTTCTTGGAGGGAAGGGTTTGATGGGGGGTTTTTGGCCTGTCTTTTCTTTAACTTAGCCTCACCCTCATGTGGCTGGCAAAAGCACATGTTCTACACTTGAGCTGCAGAGTGGCCCTTACTGGTGCCAGCTATTACTGTGTGCTCTGAGCAGTTCATCCCTAACCATCCTGATAGCCAGCAAATAATCATCAGCTGAGGTGTTACTCCATTTGTGCACTTGTGGGGAATTTTTGCCATACAGAGTGAGAACAGAATGAAGACAAGATGCAGATGTTTAACAAGAGTTGCAATCATAAGATCACCCTAGGAGCAAGTCCTCTTTAAAAAGTGAGAACCAATTTTTGACATATTGGTTTGAAGAAAGTCTCACTATACTATTTCTTTTTTAATTTGATGTTACAGCTAAATTGTCATCTGTCCTGAGTTTTTCAGAACTTAGACTGAAACAGAATTCTACCACTGACTAGCTAGACCATGACTACATATTTTGCTCCAGCCTAACACATATTTATCCTGTCAAATCTCCTAACCACATATAGAATTTTAAATTGGTTAGAAGATAAGTTAGAATATTTTTCTGCAAAATGATGTTTTATTTAATGCATTTACTACATAGTTTCTTAGATAGATATTATATCTCTTTACATTATATTCTTCTTTTCTTCATTTACAATTTGGAATATTTATTTTCATTCAGAAAAGGTGTTGTTATTCATTAAATAAGACAAGAAAGGTTAAACTGCAGCAAAAAGGTCTGGGCCCTTATTTAGCAGAGAATGAAAACTATTACACATCAATAATAGGCTTGTGTTTTGCCGCTGGAGAACTTTCAGGTCATTAGAATTTTTACTTGTCACCAAGAAAACTGACAGATCAGAAATAGCTAAGTACAGCAGTCAAGACTAAAAGTGACTTCACAAATTACAAGGCAGTAAAATTCCTTTTTTTTTTACAAATAACTCCTAAAATCCATTGCAGCTATTTAAATCCCTACACATTTGGCAATGTCTTTTGAGTTTGAGGTTTTTTCTTCCCTATGTGAAAGGACATTGAAGTGTTCTATACGATAAAAAGTTTTAGAATGAAAATAATAACTGACACTACTATAAGACTTTAATCTCAAGATTCTCTATTTTTAGTGGGTTTGGATTCAAACCAGCAGGAAAAATATTTCAAAAATCGATACTTACACAACATAATCAAAAGTTATTGCACTGATCATTTAAATGTTTCACAAATTTACAATCATTGATCCCTTTGCAAGATAGCTATTAAAAATAGCACTTCAATTACTTTTCTCCTTGTGAAAGAATTTTGCTGAGTTTATTTACTATTTCATAATTATACAATGACAAAGTAGTTGTGTTTCTTTTTATAGATGTGTACTTTAATTTCAAGAATGTACAGATTATCTTTTTTAGAGTGAGAAGCATGCACTGAGATATGGACAGCGACAGAAGAGATGACATCTCTGTACAGACTCTTTCCAGGAAACTTTGTTTTCTGAGTCATATTATATAAATAGTAATAATGGTACCTGCAAATCAGAAACAAAACATTTTCATATCTGAATTTGAAATTCATATAATACAGATATTCAGAGACATCTACTTAATTGCTGGTGAAGATGCAGAAGACATAACAGAAATCTTCAGTTTCTTATACTCTGAATTCTGTGTGTTAAATAAAGAAAAGAACAAATTGAAGCTCTATTAAAAAGCCACCATTTTTGTCATCAAATTTCAATTGTACTTCCTTCCCTTATGTACCAGGAGCACCAGTCTTAAAACTGTATTAACTTCTTTCCCCAACTGGTCACCTGAAGTGTGAAGACCCCAGTTTGGAAAATTGAAAGTCATCCAAGGACAGTAGTTTATTTTATATTGTAACTTAAAACTCCTGCATAAATATGTGCCAGTTGACAGTATGCAGAAAATGCATTATCTATTTTCCACTCTAATATGGCAAGCTCCTGTTGAGTTATTTCTCATAGGTAGTCAAAGTTTGTACGCTACTGCTTTGATCAAGGGCAGAGATTAGAGAATTGCTGATTCCACACAGCAGAAGAAGGCAGACCCTGCCCTTCTTGCTGCCCACGTAGCACTTAGAGAATCACTAAAAAGGCATCAAATATCACATTTTCTTGGGATATGCAGTACTATCTGCTTCCTAGTTTTATGATGTGTCACGGTCTGGTGAAGGGACTTCAGTCTATTTCTACCATGCATTGAAGAAAAAAAAAACGATGAGCAAAAGTACTAGAAGGCTGAAAATCTGGATATGTAAGAATAAACAACTGAGATGTCTAAAATGAAACCTTCTATTTATTGATCACAAGCTTCTTTCTGTGACTGTAATAACTATAGCAGGAATGAAACAATGAACCATTTGGACTAATGTTAATATTCAAGACTGTTAATGGCTGGATAGCTAACAAAACAATATTCTATATTGAAACCAGTTGGGTTTTTATTTGGTTGGGTTTGTTTAACCAGCATTGTTCAAATTCCACTAAATCACTTGGGAAACCTGTCCCATTGACCTGACCAATATTCCTGATGAATCCTCTCATATTTGGAAATGTCCCATATAACTGAGATGGAGTCAGAGCTGGCCTATTCATCCCCTATAATTAGTATAATCTTAACAGTAAAGCAAAAATGTAATACAACAAACTCTCCTCTAACTCTACTGAAACTCATCATGTTTTTCTCATCTGAACAGACATCTAACCATGGCCTGCAAATTATGGACTTCCAAAGAACATCTTTACAGAGTGTAAAAGTCTATAAAATTTCTACATAATCTTGACTTTTGCATGCTGTTTTGAATGCTGTTTTAATCTAAAGCATTAAAGAAAAAAGGGCATTGAAGAAACGAGAAACCTGACATGAAAGGGTGTCCTGGTTGTTAGTGCTAGCAGAAAAATACTGTGGGATGCATTACCATTTACTTAAACTAATGTCTGTATAGACTGTTATTTAAAATTGAAGATTCTTTTTTACATACTTTTCTAAAAGAATTAGTGATTCCATACATTATGCATTACAGGAAGAGCACTAAGGTCACTTAAAATGGATTTGAAGCAGCTGCAAAATTGAAACAATCTTGGTATAACTCAACAGATAACTGGTTTCTATCTTAATATTCTGGGAGAAGTAATCATCAATTGTTAATTTGCAATTTATTCTGCTCTGCTCAGAATCTCTGTATAGCACACATTATGCTTAAAACTTCAGTGGATTCAGAATAAGGTGAATTGATCAAGTTGGAACTCTATATCCTTTAATGATTCCAGGTGGGAACAAATGGCTGCTTCTGTCAGCCTGGATGCACAACATAGGGGCAACCTTTCAGTATGGAAGAAAGAGGAGGGGAATTCAGCCAAAGTATCCTTTCCATTAAAATGCCCAAGGAAAGGATATTTTGTATTGGCTACAGAAGCAGTATAAGAACTGGGAGAGCAGTAATTTGTTGTGTAAGTCAACAACACTCTTCTGTGCTTGCAAGCCAGCATCCTATTCACCTTTAAAGGCATTCAGTATACATTTAATGTTTTGTAAAAAAGTAGAATAATAATATTAATGTACAAGATAAAGGGTGCTACAGATTGGGCTGAATATCCTGGTTCTCACTACTTGACACATATCTCTGACTTTGCATCCTATTTAATGATAGATAAAAGATAATTACTTCAGTCTGGAGTATTTGTAAGTGCTGATCATGCTCCCTATCCTCCACATTTAACCTCCTTCACTTCAAGCTAGGCACACTGTTTCAGCTGTATTTATGTACTAAATGCAGGGGGGTTAATAGTGAAAAATGATTTCATCATGCATAAGAGTGACTAACCCAACATAAATAAAAAAATTCAAGGCTATACTCACAAAACTGTGGGTCTGATGCTTCAGTTATCAGTTGGTAGTAAACATTTTATCTAATCATCTCCTTGCATAAGCAAGTGGCTAGTTCAAGTCACCTCTCCACCAGGGGACTTGAACTTTAACAATTAACAAAAAGTAAATTGCAGATTAATGCAGCTAACAAAAGATATTATAGCTACCATCACAACATAGCAACAACATAGTTCTAAGAAGTACTAATTTTTTGTAATTTAAATTTATTTTTTTTAATTTTGGATTCCATTAGTTTGTTGCCTGCACAATGAATTACTTAGTATACCCAAATTATTCACAAATTCATCCAAATTAAAACATGTTGATTCAAGTTTTATCATGAATGCATATACACAGACAACATTAAACATCATGACTTAAGATGTTCTAATCCAAACATAAAGTATATAAAATGGTGTCTGCTGAAGAGGCATCAATGTGTGTCATCTCTGATGGCAAAATAATTATTAAGCCACTTAACTCATCAATATGCCTGACAAGAGATTACTATAGACAGGGTCACTGTAGACATGTCATGACATTTTCTATAATTTTTCTGGTTTAGAAATTCACAGCTATTTTCTACAAAAGGGGTAAATACTTGCAAAGCTTATTTAGAATCCTTCACCCTTCTTGTGTTTCCCATAAGCCTTCTCTGACATTTGACCTACCTCTCACAGGTCAGGACATTTTATCTGAGCTGGGAATAATTACAACTGACAGCAGCTCATAGCTTTTTTCCCCCTAGTCTTAGTTATAGAGAAAGAAGAACAGAGACAACAGATTAGAGGATTGTTCAGCAATCCAATTTGTGGCCTATTAGAGTCTTGAACAATCTTTTATTCTTGCTGGATGGGCTCATTTATAAGTTTATCTCATGGAAAGTTTGGTCACAAGGAAAAGCATGTGACAAGAAACTTGATAAACAATTCTTAAAGAATTAGAGTCAGAAATCACTTCAATGGAGTCTGATGCATCAGAGCACTCAGTATCAAGGAATAATGCTGTTATTTTTGCAAGTAGGCATTTTCTAAAATACTACTAAAAAAGATATTGAACTCTTTAGAAGACTTTCATTATACCTGTTTTCTTTACAAGGAGTTTGTCTCATCTTCAGATGGGTCCTGTCACTGCTAATTTAAAAATTATAAGCTGATTCATTGTCCAAACACCTTTTATAGCCAGAGTTAACATTAGGATTAAGTATGGCCCACAATAAAGTAAATTCATAAGGCTTAGGCATTAAATTAGAAAAACTGGCTGTAACAAAATTTCACAGTAGTTCTTTAATCCTGGAAAAGTTTCTTCTTTCCTGGGAGAATTTTTTTTAGCTATTTCTTATATAGATACCTATATTTGTCTTTAGAAAGAGCAGTTAGCATCCTTTAATCCTTGATGGTTTTCTTCTAATAGAAGTCCTCCATCATTAGATGAGGAATTTAAACATCATCATCCACCTCTCAACAGCTATCCTGCACAATTCCTAAATACTTCATTTTCTTGAAGAGGAAACTTTCTGCAGCCCATTTTGGAAGATTCTGTTTAAACCATACAAATGTGTAGTCACGAGGGCCCCTTCAGCAGCATCCTGCAGCCTCTCACAGAACTGGTGCAGTAGCTGTGGGGCTGCCACCTCGTTGTCTCTCTTCCAAACTCAGTTTTGATGACGTTAAAGTATCCCACTCTGCCCAGAGAGAAGGCAGGTTCCAGGCTTTCACAAGCTTCCTGCAAACAGAGAAGCCCTATTGTCTGGCAAAGCTGCCACTGCTTCTGTCCTATGATTTAAAATTAATAAATAAAAAGTTGCTTTTCTTAAGAAGGTCATACTGTAGGGAAATCACCTGAAGGACTGAACATTTATTTCAGGTATTATCCTACAAGAGTCTGTGCCTCTGCTACTCTTAAATATATAAGAAAATTCTTATATATTCTTAAAATTCTTAAATTCTTATATGTCCTTAAATATATAAGACCAGTTGTGTTTTGTCCCATTAACACAGTTACCAGCCTTAGTTATCAGGGTACACTGGCAACAATAACTGTTGAGAAGAGCGCAGAAAGTTACAACAAACTTAATTGCAGTCATATCTTCAGTCTGAAGCCTGGATTTCCCCTGCTGTGGCAGTATTACACATGCACCTGTGTCTTCCATTTCCTTGCACCCACTCCATGTATGTGCAGGTTTTATATAGCTTTTCTTGTTCTGGCATTCACTCACAGTCCAGGACTAATTGATAAGAGCAGGACAGCAAGAGTTTGGCTTTGTCAACACAATTACCAATCACTGAAGAAAAGAGTTTTGAGCTTGTGTGCAGAGATAGCTGTGCTTGCATCCCATTGTCAAGTTAAAAATGCAGACTTACAGCCTTAGTTGAGAAAGTGGCTGAGGCAGGTTTTGTTTTGGTTTTTTACTCTTTTTGTCTCCAGGTAAAAACCAGGTTAACTGAGTGGCTGTTTTAAAGGCCCCATTTAAGCATTAAAATTATTAATTCCAACCACAAATAATAAAAAAAAATTACCCTATTTATCAGAGACTACAGGGATTTTAGCTGAGCATCTCACTTCAGGTAGCCACACAATTACTGACAAATGACATAGGGCAACTAGAATGAAAAAAATTTGAAATGTTTTTCTTAGAAGGAGAAAATTATTTAGCTATGGTGTGAATTAAACAAAAGCAGATCAAATTGTATTATGCGGTAGAAATAACTTTTTCAATTATTGTTCCACTATTATTCTGTAAAATCCCATCATTCATGGGTATAACTCTTTGTGTCCAAATTGTATAGAATAAAACACATAGTAGCATTGCAAGACAGGTCTAAATAGAAAAGAAATTTCAGTTCACATTAAGATAGTTTCTTATCATTGTAACAATGTTAACATCATTTAAAATATTCTCAACACTGATTACTGAACTATTTTTAATATCTGAACTGTAGTTTTAATTGTATAGTTTTAATTGTTGCAGTTTTATATTGCTTAATACATTTACTATGTCATTTCACCATAGCCCTCACTGAATTTGATTAACAAGATATGTGATCAGTTATTAAAAGCGGAAATATTCTCTAAATCACAGCAAAATAACCGTGACTGAAGATCTGATGAAAGAGCATGAGGAAAGAAACACATCACAAAAACAGAACAATTCATAACTCTGTTCATTTTCTATTTATTGAATTTTATTCTTTCATATTGTTAAGCAAATGTAAGGAACACTATACTTATTTTCCATGTGTTCTATTTGAGGAAGGTTTGCTATCACTGCTAGCACAGTAGGACATGAATGCCTTAGTAATTTTAGAAGAAGCTCATATTCCTTTCTGTCCCTCACCAGGTAAGAAATTATTTTCCCTTTTTTTTATCAACTGTATGACTGGAGCATTTTTTTTTTTCGTAGTACTGAAGTTTGTGTTGCTCAGATAAAGTATAGAAATGAATTCAATGCTGGGATTCAGAACAATCTACATATTCTGGATAGCACCCAGTGAGGCTGGTAATTCCCTTCTCCAGGCAAAGACAGGTGTTGATGATGATCACAGTCAAGACAGGTGTGTTAGCACAGGAACTGAAGTTGTTTCCATGGAGACCTTTGGAAATCACAGTTAACGCTTTTAAGGTGGGCATATTGCATGCAGAGTAAAACCAAGGAAGCCATCTAAGCTGGACAGTAGGGTCAGCTAAGAACACTTGGGCAAGTTCTTAGACTGCTCTCTTAGCACACTTAGGTAGCCAGCAGCATCAGAAAGAGGCACCTAAATCCTCTGAGGATTGATTCACAGCTGTGCATCCTCCTTCACAAGCTGATAACAAAGGTATTTCAGGCATTTTGTACAGCAATGCTGCCCTCTCCCTTTCTCAGAGGCCAGCATACAGAGCAATCACAGCACATGTACCAGGCACAGGTCCCCACCTTCTCCCTTGTCAGAACACAGCTTTAAAGCAGGACTCACTTGTCCATAAGTACTGTGTTAATACCTTGGGGTTTTTTCAGGTTCTTCTTGTGAATCTGCTCTTTCTTATAGAAACTGAGGTATCCTAGAGGACTGTTTACACCAAGCTAGATTCACTTTTCCTTCCTCAAACCCATGATAGCCCAGGAGAACTCTGGAATTCTGAATCCAATTCCCTGCTATTCAGTCACCAAACATTTTAATAACTTACCAATTTCTACCTTAACAGTGCTTAAAATTTTACTTCCTCCTATTAGGAGGCAGAAATTGTTGCTCTAATGAGCTAGAAACCTTCATATTTCCGTCTGCATTTACCCTTGTCTGCTATTTACACTCAGTTGTTCTTGTGTCAATAGTGTCTCATTCACTGCTCAGCATATCTATATTTGGCCACCCTAGGCCTTCTTAGTCCCTGTTCTGTTAGCTCAAACAACGTTGTCTTTCAGGTGAGCAGAAGTGGGGTTAAAACAAGTGGAAATTTTTCCTCTTCTTCCTTTACTGAAAGCAAAGCAATAATTCCCTTTCTTTTTTGTGTTCCCACAGCTCCCCCTCCCGTTGCCGCTTATTCTGGCCCTTGGGAAAAGGCAATGGCACCTGGAGCACTCCTTTCCCCTGCCACAGTATGGGAGGCAATGTGAAATGCAATCTGTCAGTATGTGGTGAGTTTAATTATGCTAAAATTTAATTAGGGTCATAGGCAGTTGAGGAGCAAAGACACCAGGCCAAATCCATCCCTTTTGTTCATCTGTGAAACCAGCAGGTCAAATTGTTTTCCCATATATGTAAATATTACTCTGGGTGAGAGTTTGCATTGGTAGGAGAGCGGATTCACCCTCTGACCCAGTTATGTAGGCTCTCACACCTCTCGCAATTATCTCACATCTGTTCAAAAGAGAACTGACCTATGTGTGGGTGAGGGTCTCTGCCAGCTGATGTATTCCCCCAGGATGAATGTCACATCATCTCATCCATCTCATGTCACACTGGTGTGAGACACAGGTGCAGGGATGCTTTTATTGTAAGAGCTGGTGAGCACTGTGTTCTTTCAATTTAGCCTTTACTGTAAAGCCTAAAAATTCCAAGAAGTGGTAAAATGTGTTGATGGTTTCAATATTTAATGCCACAATTTTCAAAACCATGTATGTTTTCAAGTAAAAGTAGCAAGAACTAGAAGGAAAAAACAAATTTGAAAAATCTGAAGCTAATGGTTATTTTAAATTTTATGTTTTTAAATGCTGCAAATGTACATTTTTTAAGTGATGTAAAAAAAATACATTTTTAACATTAGCCTCCAACCCTTAAAAGGAGGCTCTTGTACTATAAGAAAATACAGTCATTTCATAACCTGTAAGTTTTGTGCTTTTTACCTGCAGATCCTTATCACAGTTTCCCATCTCATAGGTGTTCTAGAAACATTTTGTATTACTACGTTTAAGAAGCTGTAAGCATGAAATTGCATTTCCCATCTACAGGTCTTCTGTGAACCAGAATCTATCAACTTGAAAGTTCAAACCTAATTTATTAATAGATAAATCATTTTAGAATCCTGATGTGCTACAGACCAAAAAAACAGAGAGAGAAAGGAACTGAATACATAAGAGTCTGACTCATGTACAGATCTCCTCAGACTAACAAACCTCCATCAACCTCCATTTCTAAAACTGAGAGCACTTCCTGTTGCAATATGCCTGGAACCATACTTATTTGTTTATTTGTTACAAGTTGCAGAAGACACCAGGAAAACTAGCCCCCAATTCAATAACAAAGATATTAGAATATATAACATTCTTCATTTTGTAAATACCAGCAACCTGGATTATCAGTTAAACGACGTGCATCCCTAGCTGCATTACTGTACCATTTTTCTGCTTTGGGCCTATATGCTTTTCTAAAAATGCCATTCTGATGAGCAAAAATTGTTTATTCAAATCAATAACACATGTATGACAATGAGCCAGTGATCAGGAATAATAGTTCAACACCCTCATCCCCATTCCACAGAGGCATTCTGTATCCTACAAATGCCACACATCGCCAACACTGTCACATCAGACATTGAAGCACCTACACCAAACTATCCAGCACAATGGCTGGCCCATATTTCTCTTTATTATTTGCTAGGTACTCATGCATTTTATTATGTTTCAGCAACTTATTTTCTCTAGCCTGCCCCACCCACCTTTTTCAGTTTGCACTGTGCATGATAAATATGATGGATCAGCTGCATCAGTGGATGAGGAAATGGGCTACAGATGTTAAATACCTGAACTTCTATAATGCCTTTGACAGGTCCCCACTATATCCTTTTCTCTCAATGGAGAGAGCTGGATTTGATACATGGACTGTTTGGTGGATGAGGAATTGACTGGACACCAAGAGGATAGTGGTCAACAGCTCAGTGTCATGATGGACATCAGTGACAAGATGTGTCCCTCAGGAATCTGCATTGGAACTGGTGTTAATATCTTCATCAATAACATTAACAAAGGGATCAAATGTGCCCCCAGCAAATTTGCATGACACCAAGCTGAGTGGTGACAGTCCTGAAGGATGGGATACCATCCAGATGGACCAGGACAAGCTTGAGAAGTGGCACATGGGAATCTCATGAGGTTTAACAAGACCAAGATGCTGCACCTGGGTTGGGGAAACCCCTAGTATCTGTCTGAGGCTAGGAGATGGACAGATTGAAAGCAGCTCTGCTGAGAAGGGTTTGGGAGTGCTGATGGGTGAGAGGCTGGACATGACCCAACCACATGTCCTTGCAGCCCTGAAAGTCAAACATATCTTGGGCTGCATCAAAAGCAACATGGTCCAGCAGGGTGAGAGAGGGAATTCTGTCTCTCTGCTCTGCCCTGGTGAGACCCCCACAGATGCACCCAGGTCTGGAGTCCTCAGCAAAAACAGAGATTACACACCAGGAGTGGGATTCGTCTCATCTAGAGGCAGAGACCCTACTAAGAAATTATTCCATTCAGGTTTCCAAGGTCCTGTAGTAATTAAGTCAAGAGGGACTGGACTGACACCATCAGCAGTCCTTTATTAAAATCTTTCCATGCCTTCTTTCAGGCAGCTCTGACTCCTTTCCTCATTAGCTGCTTTACACAGCACTAACTCCTTTTCTTACAGGGAGCTCCACACAGCACTGACTCCTTCTCTCCTCTCTGCAAGTTTCCTTCTTTGTTCTGCATGACTGGCAAACCCCAATCTATCCCTTACCCAGCTGCCTAGCCCTGTCTGTCCCTCACACATCTTCTTACCTTATCTGTCCCTTGCACAACTGCACATCCCTTACCTCCACATAGCACAGCCATCAGACTCCAGTTCTCAAGCTCTAACTGCAACTACAACTTGTGGCCAGCTAGCCCACTCTCCTACAACCCCCCTCCTCATTGGGCAGGCAAGGCTGTCTCCACTTCTTGGCAATCAGTACAACTGTTATTCACTGAGGGAAATTGCTTTCTGCACGATTCTTACAACCTATCTTCCCACAAGGTCCTGCATACAGTCAAGAGGGAGAGGCAGGACCATCCATCAAACCATTCAACCCAGATGCTTAATTGCTTTTGGTGGACAGCATCTGTGTCCAGTGCCTACAAGAGACAACTGCCCTAGGGAAAGTGCACATGGGATATCAAGATATAAATTCTGTGCTATGGCAGAATTTTCCTCAAGGCATTGTGAGTCCATTGTAACTGACTCCTGTTAGTTAGAAATCAGTGGAGCACCACAAAGACTTATTGTGTATTCAGCTGAAATAAAGCAAAAGTTATAAAATTGTAACAGCAAACATTGCTAAGTGTTCCTCCAGTACTTGTATATTGTTTCAATGAAATCCTTGCTTTACTTGGAAATGCGTTTAATGCATTCTATTGTGGAAAAAACAATCACAGAAATGTAAAAGACCCTAGATGCATTGTGCAGAAATGTAGACTTCAGAATTTTTTCTTCCATTTAAACTACTTAATACACATGTATCATAGACGAAAGACACACACTGCCAACATTCCAGATGTTTTTGGTTTCCTTTGCGGGTTATACTCTTTGCTAAAAAGGACTTCTTGTTCAAGAAAAGCCTTTGACAAATTTTCACTGTTTGGAGGGTATCACCCCTAATGGATACTAAGTACAAATGAATAAATTAATCTCTTTCAAAAATAAATAGAGCTTGCAAGTAGCAATTATAAATCTAAATGTTAAAATATGGAAAGTTATTTGTGGTCACAGGGCAATGCTTCTAGGTTAAGGTCTGACTCATTAAATCGCCATCAAAATTTACTATTTCAGGCTTATCATTTGTCAATAAAGAGAAAATAATATTTTACTTCTCAGGTTAAGTAGAATGAAGCTGAACTAATACTTATTGCTTGTTCTGTCAAAACATTTTTGCAAAGAGAAAGAAAAAGAATGCAAAATTGATAAAAAAGACCATATGATAATTATCTGTCACTAATTATACACCCAATCTCTAAAAAATAGTAGGTTAATGATGGTAATCGATATAACAAAAAATTCCTCCTACATGTACATTCTGAGAACCTTCTAACTCCAGCTTCCACCTCAACATGGCAGAATATCATCTTGCAGATGCCCAGGGAGCAGTTGTGAGGCAGGGGAGGAAGCAGTTTTCAGCCTGGTTAAAGCCATCTATCTTGGTGCCATTTCAAGTCAAATTTGGAGAGCCAAAAGGAAAGATTTGTTTCAAATCACGAAGAAACCTGAAGGTCCCATCAGCATATAAATTCCAGCAGCATTTCTATGATTTCAGATTGTTTGCACTGCCAGACTAAGAAACTGTTAATTTAAAACTGTCTCTGCTGTCTCAATCCAACATAGGAAGGATTAAGCAGCATTGAAGAGTTTATTGTTTCCAAATGTACAAGCAGACATGATGGCCACTAATCCAGCAGCCTGAAGGAGTGAGAAGTAGTTGTTATATAATCAACAAGAAATAAAAATAAATAGAGGAAAAGTGGGGATCTATTGAGAAGTGTTTGTATTTTCCTCTTTATAGGGTGCCCAAGTGGAAAAAAGCAACTGAAAATCACAAGAGACAAATCACTGGCAACTTTTCTGACAGTGATACATGTACAGTTCAGCAATCTGATACTCTCACAGAAATGGATATAGGATTGACAAGTGACTGACAGGAATATCTCTGAAATAATTGTGGAAGAGTAGAATAGCAGGCATCAAGGAAGGATTTATTTGAAAGGGCTACTTAAAAAATAGGAAGGCTCCAGTATCAAAAAACATCCTAGAATTTGCAGCAAGGTCAGTAATTTTATAGCATTTTCCAAAATGAGGAACACTTACAGATCCTGGAAAGATTTTTAAGGCCTCCTTAAGTCAGTCTTAATGGACTGTTCTCATCATCTTCTCTGCTTGCCTGCACAGCACAAGCTGTAGCATTCCACCTAATGACAACTTGTAGAATTAAAACATATGTAGCTATTATATCTTTCTTCACACTTGACTTGACGTGCTGTAGGTGTTTGTAAAGCAACATGCAATTAAATGAACAGAAAGTGAAGACAGTCACTAACAGAGCCTATAGTAGCCACAGTGCCAAGACTTCTACCAAACATGGGGATCTTGGCTGCTGAATTTTTATGTGTGATTTTAATGAATATTATAAAAACAATGAAAACAGGCACAGTGTTTATATAAAGACCAAGTCACAATACATGTGACTGAGTCTTTACGTAAAATATAGCAACTAATTTGAAACCCTCTGAAGGAAATGGGATACTCTTTTTGCATTCCAGAGGGATGTTTATCTCTTACATATATACAGTTACACGTAGGTATGGATCTTCTATCTGTATTCTCTTAAAGATTAACTATTTTCATGAAGAAATATAAGTACTATACTAGTAGTAACAGTAGTACTCTGTACCATCTAGGCTTTTATCTGTGAACATAAGAGAGACCAATCTCTCAGAATCTACCAAGTGAAACATAAAAATTAGTTTTCCATGATGACAAGATGAAATGCATACACTTGGCCTAAAATCAACTGTCTGCCTTTATACCATGTAACAATTTTATTACTTCAGAATAACATCTTTTACATGCAAAACCCCCCTTTGAGTCAGTATACATCACATAGTATCAGTCTCCACATCATTCACCCAGGAAATACATGTACCGTCAACAGCAGAAGTGGTGTTCTGTCCCTATCTCCTCTTCAATAGGAAAAAAAAATAAATAGGGGTTTCCGTGCTGCAGGTGGTTTTTCTCCCCTTTTATTTTTCATTGTCTTTAGCTACTACAAAAAAACAATGGATTTTCACACGTTAATACATCTGAATAGATGTTAAAGATCTAAAAGCACAGATGGTATTGGAAGCGAGCCAACTTTGAGGCTTATTTTGTAGCTTGAAGCTTTTCTGCACAGCTGATCTGCATTCAGAAGGCACCATTGGGCCCAAGAAGCAGAGACCCAGAGTATTCATGGGCATAGGCAGAGATTCTTGTCTCTGTGTAGGCTGACTTAAGATCTATGCTGTAGCTTTGCCAGATTTCCAGCATGTGGTTGGTATGCAACGACACATCTGCTCTGACTGAACGGGAGGGAGGGAGCTGCATGAAAATGGCTACTATTTCAAAATCATTCTTTTCTGGGGCAGAATCAGAAACTGCCTGGAACAGGAGATATGAATTTTAGAGGAAGAATATCCAAGGTAGTGAAGGTAAAAATAAACATGGAAAATGGTTTTAATGTTTGACTTTTATTGAACTTGCATATGTCAAATGTGAAACATTTTATTAGAGGGAATTATTTTTCTTCCTGAAAGACTCTGCTTTTGTTCTATTTAATTTAATTTTTCTGACACCTTTACACTGACAATCCATTAGCCAGCATCCTCAGCATAAAGCTGCTGTGAGTTCAGCTTTTCCTCAGAGGATGTGTAGCACAACCATTAAAAAGATGTGCAAAAGTATTAGAAAATCTCGATTTCTGCTTTGTTACTGCCATGAATTTTCTGAAAAATTAAATATACATGGAATAGTCTTTCTGTGCTCCCCTTATTCTTCTGTAAATTTTCTGCAATTTTCATTTCATTTTTGGTGCCTGGAGGGTCAAATAACATTCTTCCAAGTAAAGGACAGAAATGCAGAAATAGAGAAGCTCTGCTCTAAAACTATAATATTATTAACAGCTAGAGTACTAAAAATTGTGAGGGGGGGAAAGAAAAAATTCTCAGGGTGCGGGAATTTATGTAATTCATTCAAATTAACAAATATTAAAACCTAGCAAATTAATCTAGATGGATCACTTGAAGACCAGCTGGGTAACCATGTCTTACCCACTAATAAATTATATAGCAGTATAATTCACTTATAGGGATATTGTGATATTAAATGAATCTACAAAAAAAAAAGAGACAAAAGGAGGCATAGAAATTTTGTAAAGTATGTTAAATTCAAAGACTTTGGATATAAATCTCTGCCACACAATTACCACGTAAGGGACATTGATGTTCAAATGCCATTGTCTATATAGGATCAGCCTCATGGTCAAAATATTTCCATAGGCAGAACAGCCTTGATAGTGAAGAAAGGACTCCAACAAAAGAGTGCCTGAGTGGCCAAGAAGGTCAACAGCATTCTGGCCTCTATCAGGAATGGTGTGGCCAGCAGGGGCAGGGAGGTCATTCTTCCCCTGTACTCAGCACTGGTGAGGTCACACCTTGAGTGCTGTGTCCAGTTCTGGGCCTCTGAATCTAGTAAGGATGTTGAGATGCTGGAATGTGTCCAGAGAATGGCAACAAGGCTGGTGAAGGGTCTGGAACCCAAGTCCTATGAGGAGTGGCTAAGAGAGCTGGGGTTGTTTAGCCTGGAGAAAAAGGAAACTCGGGTGACTTTATCAGGCTAGAAAACTACATAAAGGAGTTTGTAGCCAGGTGAGGTCGGCCTCTTCTCCCAGGTCAACAGAGGACAGAGGACACAAAGAGGGTACAGTCTTAAGCTGCACCTGGGGAGGTTTAGGTTGGACATTAGGAATTTCTTCACAGAAGGGGTGGCTGGGCATTGGAATGGGCTGCCCAGGGAGGTGGTGGAGTCACTGTCCCTGGAGGTGTTTAAGAAGACTGGATGTGGTACTCAGTGCTATAGTATAATTGACAATGTAAGTCATAGGTTGGAATTGATGATCTCAAAGGTCTTTTTAACCTAGTTGATTTTATGATTATGTGATCTTCAATATGGGCATTTTGCACTGCTCTTCCAAGCAGTTAATGTCCAATACAGTTATATGGTGTCCCAATGCCAGATTTTTGAATGTCCTATGTCATCTAATGTCATCATTTTTAAGCACTAACTTATGAACAAATAAATATACCTCATTGCATAGAGAAATGCATTCCTTATCAGTGTGCTAAATACTGAAGGAATTAGAAACATATGTGGGCCTAGAAACCAACTTCATCTCTGATTTTTTTTCAAATTAATCTGGCTTGCACACCTAAATACAGAGGATGTTCATGAAAAAAATAAAATGGAGGACAATTTTTGATCACCATTCAGACACCTCCAATTTTATGAAGTATTATTACAAAGCTACTATAAAAAACCTCTGCTATAATTCATCTCAAGGATCTAATTATTGTTTCTCCACATTGAGTCCAAAATTTTGAGTCTTTCTCTGTCATCATGTGTTATCATTGCCACTTTGATCTAAGAAATAGCTGACTAATATCTCTTTGCAGTTCATCAACTCTCTACTGACTCTTAAATGTTAATTAAATGCATTTTAGCCTCACCTGAATTTTTCAGCTTCCCTATCAATATAATTTTTTTCTAGTCTATAATAATTTGATTTTAGAAGAAATTCTCACATATAATGCTTTCATACAAAAAGTAATTCATTGCATTTCAGTGATATTTAAGAAATGTGCTACAAATCATCTGTAGCTAGCTTATATTTGCTTAAATAACCATATGTTAAATCATTCATTTTTATCTCAACTTCATAAATTTGGAATAATAAAGCAGTTGAAATATATGTTCTTGTATCAACTGTACACCAAATAACTTGTAGATCAAATGTACAAAGACAAGGGAATTCAAAAGATATATTTATTATGTCACTGCAGATCAGTTAATCATGCGGATGTCTAATTATGTAATTAGATTTAGCATTCAGATGCCACACACTATTAACTTAATTAGAATATGAATTTAAAAATCAATCCTGCAAAAAGTAAACTTTTACTATGGGGTAGCTCAATAAATTTTTCAAATATTGCAGACAGAGATATGAAGTATTTAAGATACCACTAAATGCAAATTAATGGCGAAATAATTTCTATGAGTGTTTCTTCTTAACAGAAACATACTCATACCCCAAATTTATAGTCCATTACTTTGTCTAGTAGGTAGCAGTAATAATGAAGAGAATACAGAATTCTAATTATATCTGAAATAGGATATAAAGAAAAGCAAACAATTTTGTACTAAATGGAGTCTTCTCTAAAGAAAAGCAAAAATCCAAGTTGGTCAAGAAAATGTTCCATATTTTTGTGACAACGACCTAGAGACTATGCATGGTGATTCTGATTAAAACATGAAACAGCTATTTCAAGTTGTGTAATACAGTCATAAATTGAAATCATAATTTGTCTAAACTTCAATAATCATTGAGAAAGCAATAGGATAAGTTGACAAATTTCCCGGCAGTATTTCAAAACAACCAGGGAAATCTTCAAACTCCAATCATAATTTGAACCCAACCCATTACAAAAACAGAAAAAACAGACTGGCAAAATCAAGCATCCACATTTTATTAACAGATACTGAAAAAAAAAAAAAAAAACTTCAAAACTCTTGGGTGAAAATATGCTACACTGAGAGCAAAATCAAGTGACTCCCTACACATATGATGTACCAAATCCAAAGCCAGTTAGGAGCTGGAGAGAAAACTCAAACCAATCTCAGTGTGCTTTGAATCATGTGCTATCAGGCACATGATAACAACAACCATTCTCAGGCCTTTACAAGGACAAGGAATTATAATAATGATTAAACACCTGCAGGGTGCGTGAGAGACGTGATATTTTGCAAAAGTATGTTTTCAAAGAGGTGTTGCTCTTTGACCAATGAGTCTTTTCTATTCTGTTTTGCACTAACTACCCTTTATATAAGCTGTAGTGTTTTTTTAAATAAAGCTCTTTCTCTCTTGCTTCTCCATTACATGAGGAACTATGTTGCATTATCCTTTTCGCCACTTCTATAGCCTTAAAATGCAACAAGACAGTTATTTAAAAAATTGTTAGCTCAAAGTAAAAGTGATGCAATGAATGGTGCATGGCTGCTGCTCCAGTGTGAGCTCAGGACCATGACCTTGGATGAGGCAGTCTGAACTGGCTCCATAAACCCAGCTATTAACACCACAACTGATTCCTAGATGCATATTTGACTAGTCAGAGAAACCCACTTTCTTTCTGTCCTTGATCCCAGAAAGGGGTATCCAGCAAAATATCACCAGCTACAAGTGTCTCTTCTGTAAGACATTCTTAGTTCTTCTCTTTTCCTGTTTGTTTAAGCTAAGCCCCTAAGAAGTTGTCATCATTCATATGGCCCATAGCTTAAGGTTCAAAGTTGCAGAAACCAATTTTTTTTTAATTCATGAGCAAAAATCACCAAAATTTTAAAGCCTGATCAAATGAAAAGTGAAGATAATTTTGCTGATGTCAAAGGGAATACCTCAACTGGAAGAAGATTAAGTGAGGTGAATGACATATTTATTACTTATTCCATGTGAATTATACAAAATCTATTCCGAGAAAATTTCATAATCACCAAAATTGTATTTTTGCTGGAAATGGGACTCGTGCTAACACTGAATCAGGCCAAATACAGCCTTGTGTTTGAGGCTACACGCCCTTGAGTTTGGCAGAAAATCTCAGCAGTGTGCTCTTGCAAATCAGAAAGCCAACTTCATTTTGGACTTCATAAAAACACTGAGATCAGTAGATCAAGGGAGGTGATTTTCCTCTTCCACTCTGGCCTCATGAGATGCCACCTGAAGTTCTACATCCAGGTCCAGGGCCCCCAGCATAAGGACACAGAGCTATCAGAGCAGGTCCAGAGGAGGCCACAGGAAGAGCATCCCTCCTGTGAAGACAATTCACCTTGTTGAACAGCTCACCGGGGACAGGGTTCATTTGCTTCTTCCCATCCCTTGCTCTTGCTGTTAACTACTGCAAACTGGAGTGTGGAGGAAATAATATTCCTGTTCAGAGTTGTTTACACCCACTTCTACATGACCTCTAGATAGGGGATATTCTTTTCCCTTCAAGGGTGTAGAAATCATACACTCTACACAAATTTGTGGCAAGTTTCAGTCCATTTCAGTTCCCTCGTATAAACAGCCTGTTTAATAATAATGTGTTTGTGTTCCTGTTGCAGATGCTTCTTTATTAGATGAGATTGTGTTCATCCTTTATATAATTTACATACCTATTTTTAAAAAAATCTCTCGGTTTTTTATATCTCAGAAAAAAAAAATGGAATCTAAATAAACCAAGGGTGTCCAGACAGGTAATTGCTGCTGACTGAAAATCCCTCAATAGTACAATTTTCTCTAAAAACATCAGCTCATCAAGCTTTAATTAAATTTTACTTTTTGGGAGAATCCACTGACTAGACAAAATTTTCAAAGAAAACTTGGAAATAAAATATTACTGTCATTCTTTTTTGAGGCTACATGGTTCATTTCAATCTTTATATTACCCTTAGTATATACGCTATAGTCATTACTGTAGTGTCAATAGAATCAAAATGATATGTTTGAAATCTCTTTTAACCAAATCAAGAAGTAATATTGTCAAACAACATGCTGTAAGATCACGAAGCTGAGAGGGGAGTTGAGATTGCTGCTTCCCTTTGACTCATAATGCAATTAATTTTTAGGATGCCAGAATTTCTTTCCAAACTGAAATGTCAGGTCCTGACCAGATGGGCTGATTAGGGAAACAATATTTATTCCTGTAGTTTGCTGTCTGATTTTGCCATCTTTGGAGTGTCAGAGCAAAACATTCAGAATAAATGATCAGTAAAGGTCATGCAAAATGAGTTAATGTTTTTTAAAAAATCCACAGAATTATAACTGAGAATCCACTTCTTCTGTATTGATATCAGTTGCCTGTTTACCTTGAATTCTGCTCATGAACACTCACACTCCCACTAATACTGAGCTGGACACCTGCCCGCACAAGAAATAAATAAAAGCATAAATAGACCAATTACTATAAGGTACACTGTAAGAAATGCTAGATGTGCACATCCTGTAAATTTATTTCAGCATGTAGCTTTTTTGCCAAATTTATAAATTAAAACAAAAAATCCAAATAAACAAAACCAAACAAAAACCAAAACAAACAAAAACAAACAAATAAAAAAACCAAAACAAACAAAAAACATCAGAAATCATTGAAAGACACCTTAAGAGAAAAAAAAAAAGCTTTTTCTGTTGAAAATTGACATCTAATATTACTGAGGGCCGGAACTAATGCCCTCTGGTGTGTCAGATGATTTTAATTTCCCACGCAGATATATTCATAATAACAAGAAATGCTGATACAGTTAAAATTAAAAAACGAAAGCCTGTCCCTGCAGCCATGCACCAGCACTGTCTGTGTGGAGACACCAATATGTCTTGCACCACTCTGCAGAGATGATATGGAGCTTAAGACCTGCCCAGCTGAGTCTAAACCACCATTAAAGTGGTGAAATTAAAGCCTGCTGTGAGTTGCTCACTGCTGTTCTCCTTGGAGCTCTTCTGTGAACTGACCAGGCAGAAACAGTACCTGCTGCTACAGGGACATGCTTTCTGACTAAGATTTGTGAGGATACTAAGCCAACTAATTTAAGCCATTCTCCTTTCACCAAAAAATTAGATTAACATTGAAAATGGAGAAATATTTTGTCAATGGCTGTTTAATGAGTTCATGAGAGGGTATCATCTATTTTAGTCTTATGTGCAGACCAGTCCCATCCTAGTACCCCTCCCTTCCAACTACTCATAATCTTTTTCTGACCAAAGATTTTTTCTTGCTAGCCCCAAACAGGATTTTTAAATTTCCCAAACTGTAATGCTCCTTCAGTAATTCAGGATTGCCATGCTATTAGCACATCCTATCAGCATGACAAGCACTATCTTAAGCTACTGTTTTGGGAAGCAAGTCATAAATTCCTTCTTTCTTTCCCTCTCCCACCATTCTGCTGCTCCTTCTTGTTCTCTCACCAAGTGCAAATTGCCCCAGCCTTCCTGCTCTGGCTCACTCACCAGTGCTACCTAGTTCCTGCTTACTGTGGCAGAAATTCTGCGCCAGGCAGTTCCCAAGACAATGGCTGGATGTTCAGCTGACCCCATTGAATTCAGAACCCCTGACAGAAGTCTGGACAGTTCTTAGCAGCTGATACAATACTAAGTAGCTGCCAAAGCAAACTACAAACTTTTCATCAGAAATAATCCTAAAATCATGGCACAGGGATGATCAACATCTGATTTTACAGATCACCATAAAACACTCTGATTTTATAGATCTACTGAATATATTCCAGATCTAAATTATCTGAACTGGTACCCTTAGCCTCGGTGCCACAAAAACCCCAAAAAAACCCCTCACCTGTCTTCTCTTGAGCTCTCCTAACCCAACTGTCCTGAAACCTGAAAACTGGGGATCAGTACTTCATTGCACCATGGTCAAGCTTCCTTATGGAGTGTAAAATTACACCTTGTGTGAGCACTTGAAGGTAAATGCATTTCCCTAAGGTGATAAAAAAGTGTCTTCCTTAGCTTCACATTATTTAGAGTTTATCCTGCCACTCCCATAATCACACATTCAAGGAAAGTATCCTTGAACCTCAGATTCTATCCTTGATAAGAATATTCCTTGTGCCTCATATTGAAATGATGTCAAATTGCAAGGAGGAATAAAAGAGGGCACAAGAGAGAACACGAGTAGGTGATGTCTGCATAGCATGAGGTAGAACAAAACATGAGTTCTGGCTCCTAAATTATTTCAGAAAATTAATACTGAGCCAGACAAGAGCCAAGCCTAGCTTTTACCTGCTAGGAGAATTGGAGTATTCTTCCCAGAAGCAGTGATTAGAGCTTTCTAAATGGAAACAGGATTATAGGATTCAAATCTCTTCAGAGATAAGAGAGAGAAGGTTTCCCTTTACCAGCATGAGTGCTATGATTACTTGGCAATGATTGCCACGACAAGTTCTGAATTAATTCAGACCTGTCAGCACTAGTTGGACAGCTAACACTGACAGCTAAGTTCTGCTAACAGTTACTGGATCAAATTCTTGGGGGCACTTGGAAAAAAGAGGCGACTTGAACTACAGAAGGGTGCCAGACTCACCTGTCCAAGATTCATCTGTATATGGATCTGGTAGCCAAATAGAAGTGCTCAGGGAGATTTCAGGTTGGCTGGCAAAGCACCTTCCATGAGTGCTAAGGGGAAGCCCAGTAGATCCCCATTAGCCCTCTTGTCTTCAGGGACTAGGGAAGATTCCACATGGCAGCAAAGTATTACCAGCTGACCAACCCTCTGGCCTGGGGAAGATAAACCAGGTGAGACTCAGAGGCAGGACAGTCCCTTTCCCACAGGGCTGGGTGCTCTAGGTACATCCTTCAACAAATCTCAGCACTGCACTTCCCCAGTCATATCCCTTCCAGGTTAGTATTTCCTTGGCAGCCTAACAACCTGAGTGTGCTCACCAGTCTGGAATGTAGCTACCATTAAAACTAACTGTTTAACAGTGTTTAAAATTTTCAACCAGAGATGGAAGAGAATGCATCCCATGGCCCAAAAGGATATTTCACAGCCATTTTCCTTGCTTTATGTACAAATGAGCTGAGTATAGACATAAAATCATATTCCCTCTTTCCAAAAAGTCTGGTACTGAGCTTAGATCTGTTCAAGGACAGCATTAACCTTTACACTGTTATTTACATGAATTTGTCATATTTTAATTACTGCTGGTTCACCCACAGAAAAAGCTGCCCTCTTCTTTTTAAGTAATGTCTGGGTACAGGAATTATTTGTGGGTTACTGAACACATCTCTAGTCATTAGTCTGCCATTCATTTCAGAAGAAGTTGATTACATTAACAATCCAACCATCACAAGAGACTTAGAGATGAAGTAGGCTTTTTTTTTTTTTAATAAAAACCCACACCACAAAATAAAGCAAACGTAAAAACATGCATTCTGCTCTTTTTGTACTGAAGTACTGTCTTGAAGGTTGCCTGAAGAAGAAAAATACTTTCCTTATGTGAAGGAAAAATATCAAGTAATTGTATATACTTCAATATACAATCTCTATAAGCAAAAAAAAGGAAAGGAAAGCCACAGTCACAGTGCCAAAGAACGTATTGGGTGGAATTTGAGATAATTTTATTGATTTGTTTTATACATACCTGTCTTTTTTATTGCTGTTTAGCATCTTGCATACCTATATAGAAATGTACATGTCTGCAGCAAGTGTTAAGTTCCACTTTACTGTGTGGTTTATTCACCAACCTATATCCACATAAAACACACTTATTGATTTCTTATATTAAAGACATAGGTGTCTGTACCTTAATCTTGGGATCATCCCATTCACCTGTGCAGACTTCTATTCAAGAGCTTCACCTCTATCACACTGGGGTTAACACAAAAGGTTGTTTTCAACTGCAAATGTCACTAACTCCATTCAGCTGTCTTCATGTTGACATAAATGAAAAACAAGTCCTGTGAAAGCATTTACAAACTGGTACAATAACTGATAACCTACAGAAATCTGTTCTTTTCTTACAAGCTTCTCCATGCCCCACAATTTCTTCTGAGATAGAGTCAGGTCATTTGAAGCAGATTACCTTACATACAGATTACATTTTCCCAGATGTCCCTGCTTAAGAACTATCTTCTCAATACATTATATAAATTGTCATTAGAGTTAATTAATCTATTTGCTGCCAATAGCTTGCTGATTGGATTTGACACTTTCTCCATGAGTGACTCACCCAGGAACTAAAAGTCATCTTTTCAGATTTCTTATTACATATAATTTTCATTCTAAATAGTATGATTTTTCAAATGTTGTTTTAGTGTTCTTCATTAGCTTATCAGTATTTTGCAGAACTAGTAACCTTATATAAGATATTATTATTTTCTAAAATCATGCACAAAGAGAATCTCTAATTTAAAATACCTGTTTAAATGAACTTCTTTAGGAAATATTTACTATAACATTGTACAAACAATGAGTTTCCCTGATGTTGAACTGTTTAGGTCTCTAAAATTTGAGTGACTTGTATAAGAAGAATAAATATCCTAAATACGCTACAGAAAGCTGAAAAAGCCATTATCTAAAATAAGAAATTTTTTAAAAAACATAATTTTCTTAATATCCCTTTATAGTAACAAAAATCTCTTAGAAGATTAGTCAGGAGTTTTACATATATTTGACCATTTGACAAAGAAATCAAATTCTGAATGCCACAGGTATGAAGAAGACAATTTCTCTGGTTTTTGTTGTGCTGTGAATGGGAGCTGCAGAGCAGCTGCTTTCCCAGAAGTTGTGGAATGGCAGGAAGAGGTTGTCCTCGGGAAAAGGGGCATAAGGCAGGCAAAGGGCTATCATGGACCAGTGTCTTCTCCTCCAGCATACATGTGATGCACCTCTAAAAGAATAGCTGTCTTTTAGATTGAATATGTTGTTAGAGTGAGCATTAATTAAATACTTTAAAAGGTGATACATGTTGACTTACCGTAATAGTAGCTAAATCTTTTCCTGATATTTAACCTTTAGCCTCTGAGGAGCAAGAATCTGCCAATCCATTTTTCCCCAGAAGCTCCTAAAAGAGTCCATACTGACACAGCAGTCAGCTGCACACTGAAGACTTTATTTTTAAAAGATCATGAGAATCATGAGAACACTAACTTGAGTATTTAACACTCAAAATAAATTTTACCAAAACGTAATAGCCTTTCAAACACTGGAATCTGTAATTAATCAGGAAATTTATAAATCAGTAAATACCTTCATGTTGACCAGGGGAACTTCAGTTTGCCTCTCTGTGGGCTCTCTTCCCAACTGGACAGCAAAAATATCAGATGTTAGTGCTGTGTGAGTTACAGCAGACACATTGCATATGCTTTTCACAATCACACTAACTTTGTCGTGACTGTGAAGAAAGAGAACAGCATTATTTCATGAATAAAAAATTATATCCAAAATGCACAGATATTTCAGTATAGCTTTTTCCTGGGTGGCACAGTTTGAATTAAACAATATTATATCTTGAACATAACAAGGTGCAGTGCTTTGCCTATTTCTTTTTGCATTACGCAAACTAGACTGATGTTTATTCAACTCTCAACAGTTATTTGCAGATTTGAAGAGAATATTTTAACAGTTTTTACTCCTAAGTTGTTTTAGTATTTGTCTTTTATAATTGCGGAAGATATTATTGTTATTGTGGCCAAGATGAGTTACAGAATCAGAGGGCACTGACTGTGACTTTTTCTTTTTTTTAAATGCACAAAGAATGGTCATTAGGAGGAGCTTTGTCAGTGGTTTCACTGTGCCCAAATTATCTTTGAGAAAAGTGAGCTGTAGGTTTAAATTCTTGGTTTCTAGACAGCAGCAAGGTCTGATCCTTGATGGTGTCAAATGAGAAACAAGAGGTCCCTTACAAAGTCTACAAATTAAAAGCTCCAGTCATAACAAAGCTTACAATGCATGAGACTCTTTAAAACAAGGGGAAATAAATACAATTTAGAATCAAGACTACTATGAAACTCATCAGGGAAGAGGATCAGGGAGACCTACTTATCAAAAACGCTAGTATATAATGGAGAGCACCTAAAGATGCCAAAGTATAGAAACAGCATGCTGCAAATTAGGATCATATTACTGCATGAAACAAAAGGAAAAGTGGGACTATAAAGAGACAACACAAGGCAATGCTCATCACATCTGTTAGCATAAAGTGAACTGCCTTAAGAAATAATTCACAGGAATTTAGCCTAAATAGTTTAGTGTCTCTCTTCTGTGATATGATATTAATATACAGAATGCAAAACACAGTTTAAAAATTAAGGTTGCTAAGCTACAGCATACTTTATCAGCTAATTTACCATTTCTAAAAACTCATGTTGAGGGCAACAGTGTTGAAGTTAACAGGTGCTCCTATCACTTTCTGAGCAGATAAAAATTATTCTTCTGTGATATGAACCTTTAATTTAAAAAAAAAAAAAAAAGTGTGTGGTTTTTCTGGCAACAGAAATGTACTTGTTCATTTCCATGCTGTAAGTTATATGAATTGAATAGGAAAATACATTGTTAGAAGAGTCTCTCAGTAATGAGTTTGGTTCTCTGGGTGTTTTAATAAACACATTTAGCCTTTTCCATTACTGTTAGTGTACTGTTTCCATCACTGTTACTGTTTCCATTAGTGTACCAACAGCATAAGCCACCATGCTCCTAAAATGCAGATACCTGTATAAATTTCAATACCTTTAGATTAGCCTTGTTGGAAGATTTCTGTTACAGCTTCTGGAAACAGCACAGCTGCCTTACATCTGGTCAAGCCTTATACAGTCACCCAAAGTCACCAGCAGGCCAAGAACATTATTTCAGAATATATTCCACCCTGTACAAGAGATTTCAGTTCATGCTTCAGCAAAGTGATATCTTCGTATATATTCCTAAACTCAAACCAAATTGCCTTGGTATGGAACCCAACTGAGGAAAGATAGCTGAGGGTAAAATCAGAGGAAACAGCTAAGTTATATTCACATCACAGAAGATGTTAAAACAGTATGGAAATTATAGGGTAAAATACAGTTGTTTCTCCTGACATGATAGGTTGTTGGCATGCTCCAAACTTGAAAAAATAGTAAGCAAAAATTTTCCCAAGATGGAGGGAAGTGTTAAAGAAAAGTGATAGGCCAGACTAAGATAGATGCTCATGGTCATAGTTCAGACACAGTCAGCTCTCTTTGCAAATTTGTCTTGCGTTCCCTGCAATCTTCAGGACAGGACTGGTTTCAGGGAAATCAAATAGTGCAAGATAAAAAAGATACAGAAATGGGGTTTGAGGAGCTGATGATTCCAGGTTATGATCCCTTATTTTAACTAATTTACAATAACATCTATTTAAAGGACTAGCTGCAAAAGTTTTGTACCACTAAGAGGCAGAGTATAGTTTGTATCAGTGTTGAGTTTCACAGTATTTTGGGGCAACTATTTTGTCCATGTCTTTACAGGAGAAGGTCATGAGCCAGCCAGGAATCAACATCCTTTGGGTCATTAAAACAGAGTACACATAGAAAAGAATTAGCTGAATAAGTATTAGGTATACTTAAAGTAGACAAACCTGCAGAACCACATATTATGCATCAATAAACTCTATCAGATGTTTTCTAGGAAACTGGTGAACCTTAAAATTATAATTATAAAAGCTTCAAAGGAGATTAAAAATGAACACTATTCTCTTGATTTTTAAAGCTATAGAAACAATATAAGAAACTAAACAAGGTGTTTTAAAATAAGGACTGTTATCGAGAGAAATAATCTTCAAAATATCTTAGAGAATAAGAAGCCATATCAAAAAACATAAGAAACTGTGCTGAAGGAATTGAGAAATGGGTATTCATTATTAACTCATGAATTTGGAAGCTTGTTAAGTTGTATTTGGTTTTGTTTGGCTTTTTTTCACAATACATAGAGGTTAGTAATCAAGGGTAGTGAGATGAGAGTTCTGTGGTTTATATCATTTTGGGGCAACCTAATCTCAGCATATTAAAGAGAAACTGCAGGAAGTCTAGGACTTCAGCTATCTATAATTGGAGAGTTCACTTCTGAGAAGAAAAAAAAGCAAAACAGCAGGATAGTTCGAATTCTGGTGGCAAATTACGTGGTTCAGAGAAAGACTGAGATGCAAATCCTTCTCTTGCTCTCAAGCAAGAAGCTAAACAAGGATGCATAAAGAATTTCTTCCTTCTTGACTCCACTCAGGCTCATGGAGGTGTGACTCACAGTGCTCTGGAAAGGGCTCTGCTTCACCTACCGGAAGACTATAGACAAAAGACTTCTTCATTCTTCCATCTTAATAGACGGTTTCAGAACTGACAGAATCTGGCAGACTGAATGTACTTCCACCAGTTGTCAAATTTGCAGAAAGAAAGAAGCAATGAATTGAGCACCAGAGTCTTATTTGGATAGTAGTGTACTTTTCCTTTCATGTGCTTCATTTGGAAAGTCATTACAGTTTGGCTTAGATGAGGAGAATCTTAACTGGTTGAAATGAGATTTATTTCATTTAGCTGCCATCAGTTTCAGGAAGACTGTACTGGGAGGTGCAGTAGAAGGAAGGATCAAAAATGCTCTCCTCAAAACAAAAGGAGAGAACTACAGCCTAAACATAGATTTTCACAAGTGGTGAGACAAAGACTGATTTTTATGACTGATGTTTTAACAAATAAGACAGGTAAGTAAAAATCAAAAATTTAAGACCTAATTTATTTCAGATATTAATGCAAAGCATAGGATAAACTGGTAGTAGTAGAATGGCTGGTAACTGGGAGAAAAAGAAGTTTGAGATCAAAATCATTGCCCATAAGTTCAAAGGCGCAGTGTTTATTAATAAGACCTGTATCTATCTTGACTTCAACATAATATTTGTGAAAAGGATATTCAAGCAAAATGGAAAATACGAGCATCATAACTGAAACTCATGGCACTAAATTCTAATTTGCTATATATACTTGCAAAATTTCATTCTACCCAATTAAAATGTGAAATATAAATAATAAACTAGATTTTCACTTATAGTTTTATTGGAAATGAGGCTCAATTCCAGATAATTTTTCTTTCAACATATTGTTTCCTGAATAGGAGATACTAAAACTTCCTCTGAATACAACTTCAAGCCTATAAATCACCAACTACTTTGTCTCTACAGTGAGAAAAGAAATTGAATATAATGAAGCAAAAATATAGTTCTCATTATTTCATGTTATTCTGAGCTCATTATTTTCAATATATGGCTGTTTTACCTAAATACGAACAAAAGTATCTTATTTCTATACACAATATGGAAAAGTCATCAATTCAGAGTGCATGTTGATCCACCTAGTGCACAGTGAAATGGTAACTGAGGGCTTCTGCATTATGATTCATTTAAATTATTAGCATGTCACCAGTAATACCAGGGGTCAAATATTAAATTTTTTCTCATATTTAGTGGTTACTTGGGCAAACACTAATGACATCGTCATGTCATACTGAAGAGAACTTTTAACAAAAATACCATTAATATATGGTGTTTTAACACATAGGCATCTTCTGTTTATAAAACATGGAGTGTGGTCACATTAGCAAGGTTATAAGAGCTATAGCTTCATTTAAAACTTCTTCCTGCTCTTTGATGTTGTACAATCACCAACTGCTCCTTTGAAATGCAGCAGCAGCTGAACCAAATCACTCTCAATCGACGTTAGTGATAACCCATTCAATCTCCTGTCCCACAGTTGACCCCAGTCTGGTTTTGATCAGAACTGGTTTGGGTAAAAGAGCATTCACCTTCACAGCCTGACAAGGAGAGTCAGGTAAATTGAAAGCTATTTTTGTCAGCATTTCAATATTGTATAGCTACTACAAATATCTATATAATCAGCATTGCATAAAGTAGATTGCATGCTATCTGAAATTTCAGCTGATAAGCAGCTGATCTGAGATTAATATTTTAATATACAGCTAAACAAATTCATCAGCATAAGGATTTTTTTTCATATCCTGAGTTATAAATTGACAGCAGCAGCAGCTTTCATGCCAATGGTATCAAATATATGATCAATGCTTGTGAGAAATTCAAAGTGACTTTAGATAGCAATGTCCTAAGCTACTTTACTCTGCTGACTGTTACAGGTTTGTGGATTTCAATATGCATTTTAATTTGACCTTTTACAGCCACATTACTCTTTCACCAGTGGTTTTCATCTTCTCTGTGCCTGCTTTGGATTGTGAAGTAACCCTGTTCAAACTTAGCATTTGGTATTATCCAAATTCACCTCTATTTCCCTGAAGCTAAATGCTTATTTGATTCTTCCAATCAAAATATGTGATTATATGACAAAAGAAACACTTCTGTTTCAAACAAATTTGACTTAGAAAGGTTTAAGACCTTCAGTTCCAGAAGACTGGTGTTGAAAACGGTATTTTTCTGTGCAAAGCTGAGGACATTCTAGCCAGGTTGCGAATACACAGAATTATTTAATCTGAAATTTTAACATACATAGCTTTTAATTTACCCAAATATTTAAATAAATATGTTCCAGTTTCAAAGGTCTAAACTTAGGACAGAAAAACAATGTGGAGAAGTACTCCACATAGAGCATTTAGTTTTCAAGAAATTAATTTTTTCACATTGTATAAATATTAGATTTTTTCCCCTGTGCCATCAGGCAGCAGAAACTAGGTTCTAAGGACACATAAGCAAATCTCAGCCATCAGTTTTGGCCATGCATCCCTACTGCCTTTGGATGGAATTGCACTTTCATGATTGGCAGAATTTTGCTAATTTATTGTAGCTGCAGACAGCTACATTGTCATTGCGATTACAGGAAGTTTTCCTGCAAATGCACATCCCAGTTTACATAATATTTATTGAGGCTGTCAGTCACCTCTGACTGATGTATATAATTTATGTTCAGCTGCATTCAAATACTGTAACCTAAAAAAACTGTCCAGAAAAAGAGGGAAAACATTCAGAATTCAAAATATGTGAAATATCTAAAAAGAGCCTAGCAGATATTTTAATGACTTGTCTCAAGGCCAAATCAGCTTTATCTGTCTCATATCTGGGAGAGTTTTTTTGTAGCCTTCTCTTAAAGACCTCCAAGCGTGAAGATTTCATGGTTTCTTCCAGGCAGTATTTTGCAGCTCTTACCTAACCCTGCTGTTAAAATGTTATTTCTGATCTCTGATTTAAATCTTTCTTGCTTCAGTTTAAGCCCTTGCTCCTCATCTCTCACCTCTCATTAACCAATGGGCAGCTCTTGACTGACAACACTGATGACACAGTTTAGAGAGAGCAGGGCCCAGGAGGAGGTGCTGGTTTAGAACCAGACCAGTTACAGGAAGCAGAGCAGGAATGGTTCATCTCAGAGGTAGAAGATGACCTTTGTTCTGTCAATCCTGTTAAATGTAAAAGAGTCTTGTATGTAAATTTGTTGGGTATGTTTAGAGGGTGAAGTGTCCTTCACAGTATTACATTTGTAAACTTGTGCTCTTCTGCCATGAAGAATCTTGAGCAAATATGTACACATTCACATCTATTCCCAAACTAAGAATATGTGTTAAAAATATTTTAATTAGATTATTTGGTTTTTAAAATTCATATAGCAACCGTTGATTAGTATCAGCAGCCTTCCAGATGTTGATTTATGAAATCTGCTCCTTCCTCTTTTAATGCAATAAGTGCTACTCTCATGTGAAAGGAAAAGTTATTGTCTTAATACACATATTAAGGATTAATTTGCTTTACACAAATTTTTACTGCTCCTAATTTTCTTCCTTTCCTTCTGGGTGTTTGCAGAAACTTTGATTGTGTACGACAGTTGAAGTTATAGTAGTTGATCTACTAATCTTCCACTCCTCCCTTCCTTCTTTCCTTTTGATGATACATTTGCCATTTCTAGTTTTCTAGTACATTAGCTGTCTTATACAAATCCAGTATAACTTCTGATTTTTATGAGACTTCCTCAGTTAGTCTCAAATGCCCTGGGAAGAAGTCCTTTAGGTCTAGTGATTCAAAAGTAAGTAACTTATTCAATCAACTTTTTAACCGTTTTGGAAGAGAAAAAAGCAAGTTAGGCTACTAGATTAAAAATAATCTGGAGTGCACAGCAGAATCCTTCCTTTGGTCACAAACCAAGAAGCAGTGAGCCATCAGACATTTTCCACTTCTGAAAATATTTTGTCAGTATTCTAACACTGAAGTTTCTTCAGAAGCTTCTTAGAAGAATCCAAATTCCTTAGATTTGCAATATTTAAGTCTATATAAATTCACACATACCATTTATATTGTGGTATTTCTTAAATGGAATGGCAAAGTACCCTGGCAAAGACATCTTAATTGGGGCCAGGAGGAAGTAGGGGCCAGGAGACAAACTGGTAGGTCTTGTGGGAAGGTGGAGAAGCTGAAATACCTGCAGGGGAGCAGGTATTTCTGAAAGTTCTAATATGCAGAATAATTTATGATTTTTCTGCTTCTGTTAGAAGAAAAATTTACAGTGTTATGATTACAAGGAATAGGATGTGATTTTAAAGGTATGAGGTGCTTGTAATTCCGTTTTCTTTAAATTTTTTAAACTCTTATGCTTTATAAACTCTTATGATTGATGTTGTGTGTCAACAAAAGAGTCTCTAAAATAAAGCATTAAGGCCACAGTGTCTTGGCCTAAAAAGAGCAGCTAGACAAAGTTCCTTTACCACCCAAAATTATTGGAAATTTTACTTAAAAAAAAAAAAATAGCCTCTCCATTTTTCATTTAGGTTCTAAATTTAACAGAAGCAACCCTGATAAATGCAATAAAATTCAAAGTCTTGGAAAGATGCTGTTTCCCAGACATTGCTGAGAAAAATAATCAGGAAATTGTTTAAAATTCACTCCTCTCCCAAGTATCAATAACAAAATGAATACAGCATTTCATTTCTGCTTGGCTAGAAGTCCTGGATATTCTAAGAGGCTATTAAACAGATAGCTTTAGCACATGAAAAATGCATGCTAGTCGTTTTGTTCTTGTGTCGGTTATTTAGCACACTGTGTATAAATCAGCTTGCAAGATATAGAGTTTAATCTTTCCTGGTTTTATTGCTTTACCATTTCACTGTACTTATATTGCCTTCTGTGAAGATGAAACTTTGATTTAAAATTTTGCATTTGTAGGCCTGAGTGTCAATACTGCACACACAGCTCAGACAATCACTCTGATGGGAATCACACCATTAGGCTTTTACAGCCAACATCTCCTCTATGGATTAATGTAATTTGTACTCCCAAATGAATTCACATAGAGTGTACATACAGGACAGTAATATCCTTTGGACAAGAGCTTCTTGTTGTCTGTGCAATATCAAGCACAGTGTAGCCTTTCATATTCAGAGCCTCCAGGTGCTACTATATTATTTATGTTCCTTTGTTGTTTTTTTTTCCCCTCTGCTAGTAAAAAATATTAATTTATTCATCAGTTATATAGCTGTGTTCTAATTCTTTTATGTTCACGTATCTTTCAATACAACATAGGGACTTGGAATGGTTTTCTTCAGGCATGGAGGACACTGTCCTACCATTGCAGCCACTGAGCCTTAGAGACCCCTCAGAAAACAGATCAAAGAGGAAAACCCCTTAAGCTCCACCCTGCTGGCAGGCAGTGACATTTACCCTCACTGTGCTCTTCCTTGTACTGTTTTGGTTTTTTTTCTGCTTTCTAAGTTCACACTTACCCTTTCTTTTATTACTACATACAGGTGTCCTTTTTCCATTTTTTCTTTCATTCTTTGTTTCTTTCTTACTCTCAGCTTTCATCCTTGTTTCTCTCTCCTAGGTTTCCTAGAATTATCTTCTTGTCTATGACTGTCCAAACAACATCACATCTCTAATACACAGTGTTTTGTGTTTGGATGTTTCAGATTAAGGTTATCAGGGTTAAAATATAATATCACATAGGAAAATTTATAATCTTAATTTAAAAATATCCTACCATGAAATATATCTCCCATTTCTAAAGCTTCCAGCCATTCTCTTTTAATAACTGATAATTCCTTTAGCACAGTACATTTTTGTCATACCCTGAAATCAATTTTCTCTTTTAATGTGAACTCTGTATTTTCTGATTTTTGAATATATCCCTTCAAACATTTGAGTTTGTTGCATTATTTTCACATTATGAGTTGTTATACATGAACATATTATGTTACATTGCAAGAAAGGTCCACAAACACCTCAGTGTGGCTGACACCAGGAAAAAAGTTGGTCCCCATTTCAAGAATGTCTAATTTCCACATCCTGTCTTATTTTAAACAAAGGGTGATCTATATTTATACATCTAAATGCATGACTTAAGTGAGTAATTTACACATTCTGAATCCCATATGGCAGACATGCCCAGCAGTCCTGAACTGTAACCTCAGAATCAGACAGGCCCTCTCTCCTGAATTCTCTACCAGCTGTCTGAAGCATCCTGCTCCTCCCCACACACAGTACAAGGAATTTATATCCCTAACAGCACCATGAATTCTACCCAGCTCTCAGGCTGGTTCTCAGGCTATTAGATTGCTAAGGATTCCACACCCCAAGCCTCCTTTACATTTAGCCTGAAGTGTTTTTTCATAAACATGTATTTGGTACAGATGGCAAGCCATAAACCTGTTAAAAAGATTATTTATTTTGAGGTATTTCATCAAGAAAAACTCACCAAGATGACTCAGTTCATTTCCAAGGCTATCCTAAGGCAAAATATGTTGGTAGAAAAGTCAAATAAATTACACATACAAAAAAACAATTACAAACAATTGTGATTATTTTGTGGAGAATAAATTTTAAAAGCTGTAAAATGGGAGTTAAAATCTTCTAGCATTAAAAGTTGCTCATACATTCTAATCCAAGCCAGCTGTTTAGCATGCAAAGCCTATTATTTTTCATAATCATTAGCCTGTGCATTGAAACATACTTTTTAATACTATAAATTGCCAGATTACCCTTTTATAATTACATATTGAAATATTAAAAGTACAGACCCAAATTCTGCTAAGACGTGCGTGTCTCTCAGAGCTGTATTCACCCACAGGAAGGCTGCAGTGGCTTCACATAGAACAGGTATATCAAGTAGATGATATATGATCCTTGTGTGGATTATATTAGTCTAAACTATTTCAATAGATATCAAATTCTCTTCTTCTGTGCCTGCAGTTTACCTGCTTTGCCCTTTACCATGCCATGAGAACTGTCTCTTGTATGTATTCCATATTTCTGTATGGAATGTATCTCAGGAGAAACAGGTAACTCACAGGAGATGGATGGGCTGGAGTTGCCTGCCCAGCCACCAGGTACCTCCTAGCTCCATCCTCAATAGATTCTCCTCAGCTAAACTCTCTGCTCTGTCCCCTGAAATTCCCTATGAATTTTCTCACCATTTATATAGAGAAGTGAGCTTTCCTCACAGGAACACAGCACTACCTCCAGAGGTAAAAGTAAAACTCCTAGATGTTTATCTGAACAGAGAGGTACAGGGAAGGCTTAGGATATCCTTGATTCTTAAAGTGTTTTCTACTCCAAGTGAAATTGAATTTATCACCTCATGATGAGCAGTTTGACACCACACAACAAGACAGCAGAAGCATTAAGGATGTAAGTAAGTCAAGACAAGCATTCAGAAAATTAGACCCAAGTAGAGAAAGAAAGAAACTAATTTCAGAATAAAGACTGAGGTAACAATGGGATGCTGACAAACCTGGAAAGAGTGAGTAGTCTGGCCAAAGCATCAATGCATCAATGAGGAGTAATGATGCACACAGAATTCACATGTGATTATTATCACATGAACAAAAATACCTGGGCTGTTCTGGGGAGCCTCATTCTTCCAGTCATGCTGTTGGGAACCTGTAAGAGTGCCCAATAAAGGTGGGCTACTTATATCAAATTTCTGAGACTCATTTCAAGACAAGAGACATCCTTGACTCTTTTTATGGTCATTTGAAAATAACAGGATTATTTAAACTATGATTTCTAGTCCATTTTGGTCTCTGTGTAAGAATTATTTGAATCACAGTCTACAGTTGCCTGTTTCTGCATTTTCTCTAAATGAAAACTGTGTATCTAGCTCAGAGCGGAATATTTGCACCAGAGACAACTGCATTTGGTGAGATGAATTTAAGCCTTTCAGTGTAATTGAGAACACAAAAAATAGCATTTTAATAACATGAACAAAACCATGGCTTGCATCAGCATCTTGCAACACAACCTGAGATTTTTTATCTTTGTAGAAAAAGGATTTACCAGAGGGACTCAGCCTTTTGAAAACATTATTGAATGTTTGTTTGCCAAGTACAGGGACAGCAGAAAAAGAAAGGAAAGGAAGCACAGGTGAGGAACTAATGAATACAGGACAAGGAAAACAGCAGGAGAGCGTGCATGATTGGCAGGAGACCAGCAGTTTGTGGGGCATGAAAAGGTAAAAACAACAGCCAGGACTTTTAGGGTTGGCAGTACCAGCCAGAATTTCAGTGTGGAGCCTGACAACATAATCACCACCTGATGAGCCCAGATTTGTTATCCTGAACTTTCACAGATCATGAAGACAAGGTAATGATGTGGACTTGAAAGACAATATGTTAATTTTCTGACATTTAAAAGCAATAAAATCAATACGTATCTTTTTCTTTGTGAATCTGACAGCATCCTCTTGATTTTTTGAACTTTTCTCCAAAACTGAGAGAAGGAATTAAATCACTTGTACAAAAAGCTAAAGATCTCTGGGGTGCTGAATTGAGCAATGACTGAGCTTCTAACAGAAAAGAAAAAAAAATTGTTGAATTTTTGTTAAAATTTCTAGGAATTAACAAAATAAATGTTCTTTCTGACCATATTGTATGCCTGTCCTTCTTTATTCAAAATTGTAGGGCCTCAGGCTAAAACCTCCCTCTCACTTCTTTATTACATAAGCCTACATGATTTAAGTGATTCAAAACTGTCATATGAACTCTTGTCCTATTACAGCCTTAACAGAAATATCTGTCACTTAGTTCTTCATTGAGACTGGTCTGAACAGAAAGGAAATTATTTTTATGGTATTCTCTCTTATAGCAACAAACGATCAGCCTTACCTGACATAGACAAGAAATAGATGAGTTGCACAATTATTTCCAGTGTAAGGGTTGCTGCCTTTGAATTTTTCCCATGTTTGAATTGAAGGCAACTCCTACTGTGCATCTGGGAATGAGATCTCATAAGCAAGATGAGCACTGAGGTGCCTCATGACCACTTTTCCCTTGCAGGCAATTGATACCTGCTCTCAGCCCAGAATCACTACAAATCCTATCTTCTCCTGTGGTTAGCAAAAGCCACATCTAGATCTCTAACCATGCTCTGTGATCAGATTGTGGGGACAAAGCAAATGAATGGAGGCTATTGGGATTGCTTTAAAATGCCCATAAGAGGATAAGAGGATACCCAGGGGCACATGGAGTGTTTCAGTACCTGGGTACTTAATTCAGTGCCTGAGTAGCTGAGGTTCACACCATGAGTACTAAAAAGGCCATCTGGGATGCTTCACAGGAAAGCAGCAGTAGTGAATTAATCAGGCCTCCAGCCACATCTCCTGCCCAGAGTGCAGAATTCATGTGAAAATTCACAGAATTGAACGAGACAAGGTAGAGCCACAGCTGCAGACACAGGTGCTTTGGACTGTGTTAAAAGACAAAAAGTGTCTTGTTCTGTCTGGTACTCAAACTACAGAGCACACGCCTGCATGTCAATGTCTCTCCCACCTGAGTTAAACAATTCTTCAAGCAGTGATAGTGCTTAGCACAAGTAGCTTAAGAACAGAAATACACTTTAAACCTTCAGTGTTCAGGTACAGGTACCACAAATATTAAAAATCTTTTTTTGTGGCAGGTCATTTAAATATTTTTCATTTTTGTTATACCAATATTTTCTTATATTATCATATGTATTATAAATTATTTGCTTCATTTGGCATTAAAAATTGTTAGTTTCAAAAGGAATAAAATCTCCATGAATGATTAATTCATTTTGATTTGGAAAATAATTCTAAGGGACCATTTAATTTGAGTTTTAAAAATTCATGAAAGATTTTTTTCAAATGTAATTTGCATCCCATAGTGGGTTCGCTTTCGTTCCTTGTTGTTTTTTACAAAATACAGATCTTGGGTAACAACACAGCTTTCATGTAACCATACATCAATGCATCCTGTTTTTTCATACATTCCTGGTTAAGTCCTGAAGGAAATAAATGCCAGGAAATTGAACTGATTTACATCAACTGATATGGCAACTTACACTATGTGATAATTTAATTTTAATTATTTTAAATTGCTTCAATTTATCCTGAATGTCCATGGAAAAATAAAAATACAGTCCCTTTTGACTCCTCTGTACTACCCTACTTTGCCTGCAGTGAAGAAGATTGTATCAAACAGGCTAAGGATGGATCAATACAGGCAAAATGACAAATACCTGAATGTTTCATTCCCATAATGTTTGACAGTTCTGTGTCCCATATTTTTTCCCTGACTCCTGTAAGGAAGCATAAGAGATAGCACTGTGAGCCACCAGAAGAAATGAACACAGATTTTTTTTTTTTTTCTCAAGATTTTCAATATTAAGAAGTGGAATTAAGTAAGAGTATATTGGCTAGTTACTTGTGTGGTGTAGATCAGTCTACCACCTTTAGTTTTAGTGTTGCCTTTTCAGCTTATATCAGAAATGATTTGGCATTGGAGAGCCTGTAATTCTCTGAAGTCATCACATCTCAATAGGAAAAGTTAAATCATTATCAGCTACATCATCAGATTTTCTGGAAAACAGCTGGAATAAGAAAGGTATTGTTGCCAGTTTGCTGAGAGTCTCATTTTCCAACCACAGTGGTGCAACAATCCTTGAAAGAGACAGTTTAAAATATAAGTCAGCCAATATGTATTTTTAGGTATTTAACCTCAGCTGTTTTATAAGCATCAGAACAATAACAAAAGCAAGCTCTCTTCTGAGACCAGAGGAAATTTTACTATGAAAGGCTCTCCAGCTTGAAGTGCCTTTTATCAGCATCATTTTGTAACCTCTCTTCAAATATCTCTGTCCCTAAGGTTTCAAATTCAAAGGCTCAGAAACCAGGGGCCACTTAGTCTCCATTACCTTGAAGGATTTTTAAATAAACCTGAGATTAATGTAAGTCTTTTCCAGTAGAAACCCTTCACACTATAGCAAAAAATTCCCAGGGTCAACAGAATTTCAGAAGTGGAGATTTAGATTTGCTCAGATTTCATTTCTCTCTCAGAGTGCAGAAAAGAAACAGAACTTTACCCAGGATTCATATTAATTTCCTGAATATTTGGATATTACCTTCCCCTTTCCAGATGTCACTGGGTTGATGGGATATGGATGGGTATCTCTAGCACAAATACTTTCATGTGCTACCCCACTACCTATCTTTTTAGAAGCTGTGCACGATCAGGAGCCTGAACACAGCTGTTCCTTTCAGGTACATGGTTTTCACAACTTGACTATCAAATGTATTTAATCCATTCTGCTTTGATAGGAAATTGCAAACATGATCTCAAAGCCAATTCCCAAAAAATGTTCTCAAAAGTAGGACCCTTCTGAAAAATTTCCTCTTTTACAAATTGGAAGTAACATTCTCTCAAATTCTTCCAAAAGTTTGTCGACAACTCACTTCATCTTCCCTATGCCTTTCCTCTTTGAAAGAAACAGGGCATTTCTGAGGTCTTAATGTAGGGTTTTAAGAAAAGAACTTCGCTGGGAAGGCTGATCTTTGTTAACAACAAGTCACCAGACTGACAGACACTTCCCACTTACTAGTTTTCCCATCATGATTGCAAGAAAACTCTGTAAAAACACGGACTAATTTTTATTGCTCCAATTCTTCTTGTAATCTTGGCCGACTCATTCAGTCAAAACGAAAGCAGACAGATGGAGGTGGATGTGTTCATTAGGAACAGAATCCATGTAATCCATCCCTTACTCTCCAGGCACTTGATGCAGTGTGTTGACTATCTAAGGATAGACCCTTAAAAAGAAATGTGAGTTCAGCACAATAGCATGAGGTGTTTTTTCAGTGCCAATGATAAACTTCAGATAAAGTTCAGATGATACAGTGTTCCTGCAAGAGAATAATTGTCAGGAGGGTGTTGATGTTGTTTACTTATTCATTTGGAACCTCTAATCAAAATAGTTTAGAAAACAAATGGCTAATTATGTTCTACATGTAAAATAATTAAACATTCAGAGCATGATATTTAGCAATATGTATACTATATTAAATATGATGTTCAATTTTTTCTAAAAGAACGGATTAGGCCCAGTGAAGGAAAGCAAGAAAGTGAAAGAAAGGAGATAAAGAGCTGATGGGGAAGGAATTTACTAACAAAAAAATATTATTCCTGGAAAATCAGAAAATCATGGTACTCACAGTTATATTTCTCCATGTGTACTACCAGTTATTTATCAAGAATGGACCGTAATGTAGCAGATGAATATTCATTTCATATTCTGAATTCCTAATCTTCACAGTCATATTGCACTGTTTGGCCCTAGCCCACCTGTCCTGAGTGAAGAGAAATCAAGCTGGACCGAAAAGACCCTCCCTTATCTCCTTTAGGGCACACTGCACAAAGCAGAGCAGCACGGGAATACACCAGGCAGCTGCAGGGCACAGTGACAGCAGCATTGCTGCACCATGACATTTCTCCAGCTGAGCTGAGCATCTCTGCTAGTACAGCAATACTCTTCTGGGACTGGAACTTGCTCTTTCAGCCTAGGCTCAAATTTCCCCAGAGAGAATGGCAGGCACAAACTCACAGCTGGTGCACCAACCAACGTTTATTATGAGTGTCAGAAGCATTCCTGAATATAAGCTGAACAGTGGTTTTTGTATGTTGTCCCTATCTCCTATTTCCAACAATCTTGAAGTTATTCTTAGGTTACTCCTTAACTCTTCTCAGGGCTCTCAGATGTGCAGAGTAACCTTAGGATCCACTGGTACTTCATGTATGTTTGAGCTAAACAACTAAAAAAGCCAGTAGGCAATGCTGCTGGCAGATTATTGACTTTCTTGTGACATGACCTAACCTTTACAGGTGGAGAAAACATGCCACACTGAAAGGGCACAGTTTATGCTTAATTTAAAAGCTCTAAAAAATACCCTTAATATTTTGTATTTTTGTATTTTGTCCATATTTCTTATTTCCATGTGTTTAGAAGTAAATCTGTTTGTATATTGTGAGGAAGGAGGTTTGGGATTTTACCCACACATGTACAGGAGACTGAAGTTTCCTGTGTATTTCGATTCTGCTTAGCTGTCACAATGTGAATAACAAATATACAAGTATAAATGTTCCCAAAGAAGGATAAGCAGAAGAAAGAGTCTGTGCAACCTTCATAAGGAAACAATGGCTGGGCCAACAACACACTGAATTCTGCTGCAGCAGAAGGATGCTGTTAATAATCTATTGTTCCCCTCTGCCCCTTCTGCCATTTCTTTGTTGAAAAAGAAAAGGAGTTAAGATCAGATAGTAAATATTAATTTTATCATCAATAGTTGTTAAATCAATAGCTATCTCTGTGATATTAGTAATAATTATTTTCTCCTTCTGCCTTTTCTTTATTTATTTTCCAAGTAATTTTTATTAATTATGGATTTTGCATGTGGATTCTTAAATATGCTTCTGTTTTCTTATGTAAACTTCTCAGAAGGACATTTTGTAACAATTTTACAGCCTAGCTGAAATAGATATTATGCAATAAGTTAAAAATTAAATAAAATAAAAGCACTTATAATTTAGAATCCTAAATGTTATTACTGCAAAAGGCCTTCATTATGTGATCTGTGTCGATGCGCTGCCACAGTAGAGTATGAGGATGCCACACTAGTATGAGGATAAGGCATTTTTAAAAATATGATAGCAAGCCCAAATTGTGTCTGAATTAAGCATATTCTTATTGTCTTCATTTGAAAAAAAATAAAAAAGAATAGATAAGTTTTTGAAGAATTAAGTAAGAAGTGGTAGCCTCAAATAGGCATCTCCTGTTTGGTTTTCCATATTTTTCTGAGGCGCAGCCACACTTTGGGCCAGGATTGTTCAGGACAAGGAATCTGATCCAGTGATACTGCACATAGTTAGGAAGGACAGATTAGGTTTGGCCCTTTTCCAGACAAACAAGGTCCCAGCACAGAGCCAAGAACTGTCATTGAGCTCCTAATCCAAATACCCAGTTCCAAAGTCTTCACTGCCCTGTTGAAGGTGACTCTTTCTAATTGCAGTCTATTATATCCTTGTGATCTTCATACACCTGCCTGAAAGCCACTGGGAGATTGATTTCAAAACTTGGTACTCAGTGGAAAACCTGAGATGTATTTTTGAATGGTTTCTCTGTTCCCAGTCTCACTTGTTTAAAATAAAAATTTGCATTTTTGTTACATACGCTTCTGCAGCTCCCTTAAACTGCTATTTGCTACAAAATATGAGAGCTATTGGGAAGTTCTACATTTTTGGTAGGCTACAAAAAAACATACTTCTGAAAAGGAGGGTACCACAATATTCTGGTTCCTAATCTCATTACTGTAACATACATATGCCCTTAATTGAAGGTATAATTTCAATCTTTTACAGAACTTTAAATTTCTAACCTATTCTTTTTATTATAAGAATGGGGGAAATAAGGGAAAGATAATCCTGTCCCCTAACCACAAATGGAACTTGGAAACTAGGAAAACAAACAGTTACTTTCATTTCTAGATTGAGTGAAAAGCACACAAACAGCAAAAAATAGGCCATTGTGGTCCTTCATTTACTCTCTGGCCAAATATACTTCTTCTATCATTGTATATAAAGGGTGGATATTAACAGAGGTAGCAAAGGTGAGGCCTGAACTAGTTATTTCAAATAATTCTGGTTTCATTTATCAATCTGACTACTAGTAATCAGGGAATTTTTTAAAACTCCAATGATTTTTATCTTGACAGTGCCTCTTTTATAACTAAATGGAATTCATATTAATTATTTATCTTCTTTAAAGTGCACTGAGTAGCTTTGCTGAAAATTACCACGTTTATATTTATAGAACACTAGTACATGTATGGATAGGTTCAAAATTCATTATTTATACAGTGATGGTTTTATTTATAGGAATCAAGTTCAATAATTAGCATCAAGTACAAAATCTCCAGTAGTGGCGGTAATATTAACAGAAATAGTGCCCTTAGGTTTGCTTTGTCACTCTTTAATTTTCAGTGAGTGTTTTAGTTCCTTACTCTTTAAGTCTTCTAATAATATTGTTATCTCAGCTTACCTTGGTGTTTTAGTTCCTTACTCTTTAAGTCTTCTAATAATATTGTTATCTCAGCTTACCTTGTTCCTTTGAAAGATGTGAAAAAAAGCTCAAAATACAGTGACCCCAGCCCTGTTTTCAAAACTTCTTACTTGTAAAGGTGCATAAGGATAGTAGTATGGGGAAAAAAAAAATTTCTTCTAGGCTTAGCAAAAATACAACCATTCTCCATGTCCATGAAATGAATGACCTCTCTGTTACATGGGATTTTAGTTGATATTAAGGTTTTAAAAACTCCAAACAACCTTCACCCTATATTTTCAGGCTATTTTGAAATTGGCCTGATAAATACAAACCTTAAACATTCAGATGCTTACAGAGAAAAAGCTTAAGGCTGTAATCCTGTGGCCTTGTACCTAGTAAGACTAAATGCAGTCCACTTTTACTGCCATCATGTAACTAATGCACCATCAATATTTCATGCATGTAATTTCAAATGAGTAAATAGCTTTCTGCAAGTTGCATAATTTGCTCATAATCTCAGTGCATCTTGTTCCATTTAAAGCTAAGTGCTACCATTTTAAAAATGCCCCCGCAGGAATGATTCAGCCTAGCCAAGAATGATTATATCTTACCAAGTCCCCAACCTCGCTTCTGCTGTTACCCATCCTTACTCCCAGGGTGAGCAATTTATCCTAATGTAAACACCAAAACAAAGTCATGCAATAGACCCTACAAAATCCTTCGTGCTGCCACTTTTTAGTCACTAAGGCGGAGAGAGGAGAGCAAGCAAAAATCTCAGCTGTGACATATGAGGTGTGATATGTTCAGTGAAGGTAATGAAACCAAGGGCTCAGCCATTAACCTTCAAGGAAGAAAACCCAGGCCCACTGCTTTAAAAATTGCTGGGACCAATCTTTCACCATGACAAGCATTAGTAATGAATAATTAAGCATTTAATATAATGTTGCTTTGGTGAAAAATGATAATTTTACAATTGATGGCCCCAAACCTATTCAGTGTTATTATGGTGCAGTAAAAGCAGGAAGAGAGTTTTGATGAAATGCTTGTTTTCCAGTGGAGCAGGTTTTTCCCTTTTGTTTTTTTTTCCTGATGGCTGGACTGAAGCAGTTATGGTTATTAGGTTCAAAATCCTCTCAGAGCTGAACAGTGGCCTGCTGAGAGAATTTCATGAAAAATTTAAAAAGGAAAATTCAACCTGGAACAGTTTCACATCTCATGCCAGCCTGACGGAGGTTGAACTGTGTTTTCCCCCATAATATTAAGCTAATGTCAGGGGTATAAATCATTCAGCAGATGCAAATGCTGAAATCTTCCTAAAGAAAACCTTAACAGCTCTAGAAGCTATTTCGATTAACTGCGATAGTTATTTAAAACAATTTAGCAGATGTTCTCTTACAGTTCCTCATAATCAAATGTTTATTGCAGAAGAATTATTTGAATAGTAAATTATTTGAGCTGTACTCTAATATCTCTCTTTGCTGTTAAGAAAACTGAAGAGCTAAGCTGCAGCAGTTCCTCACAGCCATTTCTTTCTTCTTTAGACCTTGCTGCTATTAGCAAGGATTTTAACTCTAGATTACCACAAAATACAAGTTTTGGTGGGTTTGATGAGGTGACAGCCTGTGTTTGTCATCACATATCATACTAAATTATATTGTTCTGCTTTAAATTGGTTTAAATACAACTCCTTCATAATCCACTTTCTAATATAGCATGGAGGTATTAAATAAAAAATAACACTTTTTATCCCATAGGTAAGAGGCGATGGGAAGTCTTCACTCCTTACTGTTGTACATTTAAGTATGACATTTGCCAATAGCATTGTATATTTGGTTGGACTTACAGTAAATAGGCTCAGACACTGTGAGTTTTCAGTGTATAATGAATTATCTTCAAGAAGCAAAAGGCTAAAAAAGATGTATCTAGTCCTTCAATAACAAGATTTAGAATATATCTTCCTCTCTGTGGAGCAGATTATTCTCCTAACCTCACAAAAACTGAATTACCTCACATCTATGTTATACCTTTTCTGACTTTTAAAAACAGCATAGACTGTGGGGAGTGTGCATATGTGTGCACACACATGTGTTTAGAGTTACTAATTCCTGTGAAGTAACCATAAATCAAGAAAGAACATGTAATTAAACTATTCTCCAGACAGATTGCAGTCTGTAGCAGTTGTGTAGAAATGGCCACTAGCTGGTTGCAACAGCTTCTTTTTGCAGGGTTGAAAAATGCATCAGCTACAGGAAAATCTACTAAACAGATTACTGCTGAAATTCAGACCCTAAGCAGTCCATAAATGAATTAATTATCCCAGGCTCCTACAAAAAGAACTACAGATTCTTCTGAACACCTAGAAAGCTTTTTAGGCTATTTACAGTAAGCACTAAGAGTCTCTGCAATATAAATGTTTTTGCTTTCTCTTGATAGTATATGCTTTAATAAAAACCAAAACAAAGCACCAAAAAACACCCAAGATGGAGTAGGCTTTTCCTGTCCAAGTTTGTTCTTGAAAACTAGACTAGTGTCTTGAAAACTAGACAGAAGTCCACCACGATTTTAAGTAGATCTTAACTATCACCATTCCATTTTGCAATAGAGATATGGAGATACAGAGCTTGGGGTGAAGTTATAAGAGGCACAGCAACCAGTGCTACCTCATTTCCCCTCAGTCCCAGGTTTTCTGCTTCTTTTGTTGTACAGCATCATCTGTGTCTTATTGTCAAAGTTTGTCACCATGACACCCCATTCCAACTGCACACTTTGAAAAGAAACAACTTAGGACAGGCTCTGAGTGCATTAATA
>WBND01000057.1:601486-656070 GCA_013398595.1 Tychaedon coryphoeus
TGATAGGGAACAGGAGGGAATATAGGCTCATATAAATGTAATACAAAATTCTTTGGAACTGCTTAAAGTTTAGGAAACCTGGTAGGTTTCCCATGAAGGCATTTTTCTTGCTTCTTGGCAGAGGTGACACAAACTGGTAAGTTTACTGCTATAAGCATCATTAATAGAGACAAGGGGGCCTTAGAACCTCACTCTGAAGCAAAAATTACATAAATTTCTGCATCACAAGCCTTGATGAAGGAAAGACACACCTTGGAGAGGGATTCAGGTGGACACCAGAGTCAAATAAAACAACACTCCCTCAGAGAAGCTTCGCTGTGATCCCAAAGGAAGCAAAAGTCTGAGGCAACCTTCTTCCCCTTTATTCCTCAGAATTTTTCATTGACTTCTACCCAGTCAGTGGGTGGAATGAATAGACAAATTTTACTGAGAAAGCCATTTCTGCACAAGGCAGGAGCTTCATATTTGATAAATTTTATAGTGTAAATACTGACAGCATGACATCCTTTACCACAGCACTCTTTCACCAAAGCCCAAGCCAACATTTTCAAAACATGTATGTCCATCCTTATCAGAAGAGAGAAGCCCAGTGTTCTTAAGGCACAAGGCACTAGGAACACACCTCTTCTATAAATAGACTACCCAACACTGTTTACCATTATTTATCTGTGTTTTTACAGGAAGATCTACACTGTAACATAAGGCAACACCACGTGTTCATGGAACCTAACACTTGATTATAGATATAAGATACAGTTTAACTATCTTCCATATTTTTTCATAATTTCTAATAGGTTCACCTTTTTATCCATTAATAATTTGATTTCAAAAATGCTAATATTCAAAATAGAATTTATCTAAAACTATGGGAGATTAGCTTACCTGGTGGAGGTTTGGACCTGAAATACTTGTGTTTTGGTCTTAGACAAGAAAAAAATCTTGTTGTGTTGCTTACCATTTACTTTAATCAGTTCCTGCCAGTAAAACTGGCTAAGACATGATTACCTAAATTGCTGCACTTGTTCCAGGGAATCAAAGCCAATAGCAAGCACAGATGGATCAGTTACTTTGGTGAATACAAACAAAAAGGTATCTAAATAGAGTGGCATGGTTACTGGATAGAATTAGGGTATATGTATCTCATAGGAATATTTAGACCTGTTGTTTATAAATACATGTATGTATACACATATACATCTACAAAAAAAGTAAACTGAATAAACAGTATGAAATAGGGAATAAATAGTATGAAACTGTATGAAATGTAGTTTCTAATACAGAGTTCTAATGCAAATTACAATCCTTTCCAATCAGAATCTTTTAAATTGATTTACTTTAAGTTGACCAGAGAGGTAGATCCAATACATGAACAAAATGATTCAAGGAAGAGCCACTGAGAATACACCCAGTCTGCATGATTCACTGTGTTCAATGAAGCAAAAACAGCAGTATTTTGAGTGTCTTTCATTTTATCCATACAATTTTCACTGCACATTTTATCACATCTGCAACATCATCAGTCATATAATCTGCTGGAATTTGCAGGAAATATTTGAGAAATTGTTTCTTCCACCAATACCCCTAGAAGAGAAAGAAGATTTTAAAAAAGCAAGCCAGTTTTGGTGGTCTAAGCATATGTGAAATAGGGTTCATTGTAGAATGTGCTTAGATTTCACAGGACAAAAGATTTCTGCCTCAATACAGGGACCATCCAACCCTGAGATCCCTGTGGATGAATCAATACCTTGAAGTGTAGCCATGACAACCACAGAGATCAAATGGGCTCAGCACACACAGTATTCACAGTATTGATTTTTCAGCACAGGACAATACAGTGCTCTCAGTGCCTGAATATGGATGAGGAGTAGCTGACTGAGGCAGACTTCTCCCACAATATCTGAAGTGATGCTGCTGAGGAGAGAGCAGCACTTTGAGGAATTTCCCATCACTATGGTGAGTGTTTCCATCCTCCAGTCATTAAGACAGACTGCAGCCTTTGTGTCCACAGCTCACAACCCCAGGTTCCTGAATAACTGGTTAGCCATGACTATGAAAAATAAATCTTTACTATTCCATTTTTTGGAAATAAATATCACTGACATACTGACATTTTTGAGCAGGGCTGTAGATCTACAACTCTCAGCATTTAAAGAATGAAGCTGCTGCACTTTAAATAAGTAAATGGCATACATATTAAAAACAAAACACCATCAGCAGTCCAGAACAACAGTCTGTCTTCTAGACAGAGGCAAGAGAATGCATCATTGCAGTTTTTGGGCTCTATTCTGCTCATGTTATGTAGGGCCTAGATTAAGAGATTTAAAGTTTGTAAAATCCTCTAAAACAATCAATATGATTATGATTTTAAGTGGTGTGGAATGCTATGTTAATGTAATTAATAGGCACCACACCAAATGATCATGACTTTTAATAGCGATATTTAATTGGAACAACAGAAAAGCAAATTTAAGTGTTTGAAAAAAAAGCTCTTAAGAATATTTAACATATTTATGAAACCATAATCGCTGTTAACATGAAAATTTCCTCAGAAAATGTTGTTTTCTTGAATTAGCAATTAACCATTTATGGCTTATAAACACTTTTAAATAACTTTTTTAGCAGAAAATATAATTAAAATTATCTGCTTCCATCAAAAAACAACACACACACACATATATATATATATATATAAATATAAAATTACATTTAAAAAATCAAATCAGTTTCAACCAGGTGCAAAAATTTCCAATTGTCTAATTGTGATATTTCATAAAATGTCCAGTTCCTCCACCTCCCTGGTACTTATCAGTGGCCTTAAATTTCTATTTAATTTAGTAGTTGTGCTGACAACTACTGAATAATTTTTTTGTAATGCTGCACCGAAGGCACAATCTACCTAACCTCAGACTGTCAATGAATGTGCTTGTGGGTGTTTTAGAGCACAAAGCTCATGGAAATATAACCCTGAGCCTGGAAAGGGACCCGAGCCCAGCTCAGGCTTTTCCATGCTGCACAGTGGGAGTGATTCTTGGAATGGATAATCCCTAGAAGCACCCTCCTTGGAGAAATATTGCTTAAGACCTAGACATCTAAAGAGTGAATCATCCCAGCCAAAGTGCAGAACATCCCATGGGAGAAACTTTCATCAAGAGCAAAGAAGGGAACTAATATATTTGACTGGACAAATACCTCTTGTTAAAGGTTTTCAGATTAATATTTCTGACTAAAAATGTTCTAGTTTTACTTTGTCATTAATTTGACATTTTCTGTCAGAATGAAAATATATTTTTCTTCTGAGGGGAACAGAGTATATTTACATGCCCACTTTTCAACTTTAGGGATACACCATCTCTATGGCTAGACACTGTGAGGAAAAAAAACAAACCCTAAAACACTGCTAATTTCATGTATCAACTAATACAGAAAGAAATTCCACAAAATGTACTGTGTTTCCCACAGAATCACAAAATGGGTCAGGTTAGAAGGGACCACAGAGGGTCTTCTGGTCCAACCACCCTGCTCAAGCAGGGCCATCATAGAGCACTGCACAGGATTGCATCCAGATGATTCTTGAAAATCCTCAAGGATGGACACTCCACAGCCTCTCTGGGCAATCTGTTCCAGTGCTCTGTCACCCACACATTAAAGAAGTTCTTCCTCATGCTCAGGTGGAACATTCTGTGCATCAGTTTCTGCCCATTGCCTCTTGTCCTATTGCTGGGCACAACTGAGAAGAGCCTGGTCCATCCCCTTGACACCCTCCCTTCAGATAGTGGCAGACATTGATCAGGTCCCCTCTCAGCTGTCTCTTCTGGAGGCTGAACAGGCCCAGCTCCCTCAGCCTTTCCTCACAAGAGAGATGTTCCAATCCCTTAATCATCTCTGTAGCCCTCCATTAGACCTGCTCTGGGTGCTCCAAGTCTCTCCTGTCCTGAGGAGCCCAGAACTGGACTCCCTCAATCTGCTGGCAATGTTCTTTGTAACACACTTTCAGCATTCCCCTATCCTGGTCTGGTGCATCAGAGAATCCTGAGAACTGGTCTTGTTAGTGAAGACCAATGCAAAGTTCAGGAACCTTGCCTCCTCTGTGTCCTCTGTTACCAGGGTCCCCCCTCCATCTCGTAACAGGCTTTATTTTTGAATTTGTTTTTGAAAACAAATAATTTCTTGCTTTTCTTTTATATTTAATGTATTTTGAGAATACTTTCTTTTTTGTCTTTACATCCTTGGTCAGGTTAGACCAAGTCAGGAAGGTTAATGTCCCCCACAAGGACCAGGGCCTGTGACTGTGAGGCTGCTCTGAGCTGCCTCTATCAGCCCTCATCCACTCCCTCCTCCCTGTAGAAAACACCTACAACAGCAAACACCTACAACAGCATCACCCTTACTAGTTTGGGGACACTGCTGAAGGCCTAGGCACATTTCAACCTGGCCTTTTTCTCAGGTTCTGAGTCTTTTTCTCAGGCCGTGAAACTTTCTCAACTCCAGCCATGATTTTTCTCAGGCTTGAGGTCTTTTCTCTACTGTAAACACAAGAGAAAGAATTATAACAAAGATAAACACCTGCTGGATCCGTGAGAAAGCCAGGGACAATAGGTGTCTCTTTCTCTGACCAATGAACTGTCTGTATTGCGTTTTTCACAAATTATCTTATTTAAAGCCACGGCTTCCTTCAATAAGTTGCTCTTTCTTGCACCAAGTAAGGGAGTGCCCTGTTGCTGTGTTCTCTCGCTGCTCTGTAACCCTTTGTACAGCAGCAACTAGTCTGCCCTTTTGTCCTAAACCACTAGCTCTCAACTCATTCACCATCCCCCCCAGGACAGAACTCAGTACATTCCAAGTGTTGATCACAGAGAGGGTGACTCTACCACCATGCCTTCCTGGTCTTCCTCTCCCAAACATCAGGTAGCTCTTCATGACGACATTCCAGTGAGCTGTCCCACCACATCTCTGTAACTGCAATGAGATCAAAGCCCTGGGACTGCACACAGATCTCTTGTTCTTCCTGTTTGCTCCCCATACTGTGTGCATTGGTGCACAGGCACTTTATAGAAGTGCTTGAGTGTGTCAATATCCCAGTCAGGTTGCAAAGGGAGACCCCAATAATCCTGACTCATGGTTACACCTTTGGGTGTTTGTACTTGGAGGTACCCTCTCTCAAGTCTCATTTTGCTACTTGGATAGTTCAGTTGTCCCCATTGCACTGCTTATATCTGTCGAGCCTGCTGTATTCCTGTACCACTTCAAATCTAGTTTAAAGCTCCTTAAGCAAGACTGCATTTCAAAACTGAGATTTTGGATCAAAAGATTTTAATCTTTTAATCTTTTGGCTTGATTTTCCTCATAATTTGCTCTGTTTATCTGTTTATCTGTTTATTTCCTTTTTCTCAAAGTGTTTCTATAAAAAATAAGCCTCTAGAGGAGATATAGATATCCCAGAGCAGCTTCCTACTTACTGGCTGCTTATATCAATCACCAGCGTCTACCTTATGGCAAAAAATACAATAATTATAGCTACTATGAAGTAATTGTTAATACACATGTAAACTTTTAGTGAGCCAGCAACAGTATTAAAAAATGCAGATGATCTAATTGTGTTAAGGATATGTACAGAGGGTATTTCCTCTCCAGACTCACTATTCATTGAATGCTGCAAGTGTGTAACTGGTCTCCAGTGCTGCTAATGTTAATGAAGCCTTTGTTGCCTATGGAATTAGGCCAGTTTGAAGCAAGAAAGAATCAGTCCAAGCTGCTCTTCAGAAGAAGCACTCGAAGTGCTAATGTCTAGGACTCTCTAGTTTCACATTTTAAAAAAACCCTTCAAATTGCACTTTACCAGTGTAGAAGTGCTTCTACAGTAATATTTTATTTCTGTATGGATATTCAAAGAGTAGCAAGAACATGTTTGCCATTAGAGCTGACAAAACTTCAGCTATATCTACTTGCTCTTGGTTAGGGCATTCAGGAGATGTGTCCTTTCCTCTGTCTTCTGTCAGTGCCAAACAAGGGGTTGACATTTCCCATCCTACCCCAGGAACCAAATGAGCTGCTGAGAAACCATCCACAAACATCAAAGAGCTGGAAGAATTATGTCTGTGAGTTACCATGTAGGAAGCTAAGGGTAGGTTTTCTAAAGGTGAGTAAGATGCTAGTTAGGTATTAACTGATATCTCATATTCTCAAGATACATAGATAGCACATGTTAATATAGAACACAGTCTGAGTGAAAAATGTCCAGCAAACTGAAATATTAGTACTATTAAGGAGAAAAAAATCATGCACATCCAGCAGCAAAAGTCCTATTTGGGGCAAAGCTATTTTCCAAAAATATTGCCATATCCCTTACTATAAAATAACAAACTTATTGAAGTCTTTGGGGAATAAACTGACTTGCTTTTCCACATGCTTCATAATGCACCTGTGTTAAGTTTTAATGGTCCATGACACTAATGCACCTGTTCCCTTGCTGCTGATTTGCATTCCATTATTAAAAATAATGTGATCTTGTTTCTAATTGCATGCATCTGTCCACAGTTCAAAGACCTTAATTCTTCCTTATTAACAGATAGCTGGTTATTTAGAGAACCTGTCTGTACAATTCATGAATTATCTGTAAGATTATGATCTCTGAATATGCCTATGCCAGAATATAAACTGCTTTGTTCAGTGAGTTGCCTTTGCCTGCATATTTTTTGTTTCCTGTGTTGCATACTGTTCAAGAGTAGCAGATAAGAACTAACAGAAGGGGATTGTTTTCTTAAATATTCGAGCACTGAAACGTATTTAGCATAATCAGCAAGACATCATAGACCACCAAAACTGGGTCTCTGAAATGTGGTCATGCACACAATGTTACTTGCCTGTGTTTGTTGTGACCTTAGGGAAAATGATCCAAGCAATACCTGATTAAGGGTTTGGAGAATAACACAAGGACAAAGTCAGCTTTGTCCTTCACTTCTTTTTAGTCACTAAAACCATAGGAGAGTGAGCTGTCTGCCCTGAGAACCTGGTGAAGTGAAGGAAATACTGATATTCTAACAGACAGACCTCCCACAAGATCCAATGGAAGGATTAATTAGAACAAGGAAGAATATTGGTTTTTTATCCTAAAGCAGTATCAAATCCAGTAATTTTTCTTCAAGAAAGTAAAAATATAATAACAGCTGAACCCCCATTCAGTTTTTCATGTGTTTTTCATACCCCATGCTCAAAAATAAATCAATAAAACACCACAAAAACATTCAAATATCTGTAGAGATTGTGAAAAAAAGGGTACTTAAAGAAATCTTCTCAATTATAAGGTCAGACACCCAGAACATTACAAACCCACTGAATTTTATTTGGAAGGAGTGTACAATTATGCCTCTCTTTATACCTAGCAGTATTGTGGGGACAATGTTTGCAAGAGCTATCAGCTTATAGTCAATCTTGTGAACCACTAACCTTCCCTAGAATCCTTTCCACTTCTCCTAATCTGTATTTGTCCACTTGATAAACGTTTCCCATAAATAGTACTTGGCATTCATTCTGATTAAGCAGCAATTTTCCTTCAAATTCATATAGTTCAGCCAGGTCAAGGTAATTATGAATGTCAATTCTAGATTCCAAAATGCTGAAAAATATTTTACTGATAAATTTCTAACAAATTCATAAGTAAATTCCTGCAGATTATTTACTTTATGCATACATCTTTAATAAAATATATATAACTATAGAATAATAAAATTGTTTCGATAGGGACCTTAACACTTCTCTAGTTTCAAACCAAATGTATGTACATAATGCAGCATAATAAACTACAGCTCAAAGAAATAATTAAAATTAATGCATTTTCCAATATACTGTGATAGCAGTAGAGCTCAATCTGTGTGAGACTACACAGCCTGTGACGGCCACTGACAGATTTTAAGTCCTTTTTACAGTGGAACTTGATAAATCTAATAGTTTAAATATTAAATTCTGACGTAAGCCAGAACTGGTGATCCAAGTGTGAAATACAGATGCCAGAACACTGACTTGTGACACGTTCTTGCCAACTGAAAAAGAAAAAAAATGAACAGTTACTTAAAATGTTTCTAAATCATATGTTCTCTCCTGGGAGATGACAAGCTTTAGTCTAGAAAATTAGTGACTTGCAGACTGACCTGTTTGACTCTATTTGCCTGCCAGAGGGCTACTACCAAGGGCTGAATTCTATGTCATGGTTATAAAAGAACTTCTGTGTGAAAGAAAAGCAATTAGTTGGCAAGAAGGGAAATGTTTTCAAGGATTTATAGGCAAAACTCACAATTTATTTTGCTGACCAGGAAGATGCCTTGAAAGTACTTTGACATCATCCTGCAATGGAGGTTCCCACAGGAATAAAAGCATCTGTTACAAATGACAAAACAAATACAGCTTATAATAACAAAAACTTCTTTAAATAATTATTTTATTCCCTCCATTTTGAAGTTCTCTGCTCCCACACTAAGGAGGAATTTATTTACAAAAAAACCTCATGGGTTCTAATATAAACTGAACTTTCTCATTTTGCTGATATGCACCACAGTCCATTTGAAAACTCAGATCAGAAACTTTGGCCTGGATTTTTAGTTTTAATCTAATAAGGCCTTATTGTGGTATGCACTGTTTTGACACCTGGTGTCACATCTTCTGAGCCTTTGATCATAGAAATTTTGGGCAGAGAGAAACTGTAAATGTTAGAATAAACAAAGAATCATAGTGCCTGGGAGCAGGTGTCCCATCTGTTTGATAAGATTTTCAGGCTCAAGTGATATTACTTGCTCTTATCCCAAATGTCAGATGCATGTTGTAGTAGGCATATATTTAGTAGAGGAGCTTAATCCTTCCTGCTCCATCAGTGCTGAAGCTGCAAACACTTCTGACTTATGTCAGTCAATTTAAAAGGATACCAACTACTGATGAGCCAACTACAGTAGCTGGAGAGCAGTAGTAAACCATCTGTAACAGCTTCTAAAACTGCTGAGCCTTGGAAAATTATGAAAATTAATTCTCAATTCTTGAATGTTTTCAGGTTTCCCATGCATTGTTGGCTATAACTCTAATGACAGCACAGAAGAGTTTTGATAATATGACAGGTAAGGTGAAAAAGATAAAGAAATCATGAAACTGTTTAGAAAATGGCTTGAGGTTTTATATAAAGTACACACAGATAACAGGCATTTCTGCCAGCAACCTTTGCTTGCACGCAGCAACAGCAAGGTCTAGCTGAAGTGCCTTGAGGGCACTTAATGGCCTCGATGATTATGTGTCTGTGTCTGACCCTGGCTATCCTCACCAGGCTGACCCAGGCCTGTGGTCTGATCTCCAGCCTCATCACCAGGAGCCTGCTGCTGCTCTGCACTCTCAGCCTGGCTGTGGTCTCTGGCTCTGCTCTGCTCCCTCCCTCTGTGCACCTGGGTCCCAGCTGGCTGGCTCCCTGCCCTGCTGGCTCTGTTGCCCCCTGAGAAGCCTCCCGTGTCTCAGCTGCCTCTGCTGCTCCCCTCCAGTGACTCAATCAAATCACACTCAAGTGAGTAAAACAGAAACAATCTACATCTCTTTGTACCCATTATTCCACATTTAGATTACACATAATAGCAAACATTTTTAAAGACCTCTCTGAATATCTCTTTTGCCCTTACAGTGGAAGATTCAAATTTTTTTTTTTTATATTCTCTTGTAATTTTCTTTAAACACTTTTGAAAAGTTATTTAATTTATACACTTCACCCTTCTGGCAGTTGGGCAGAATGCCTGCTGAAACATAAATTTGGGGTTGCCATTTTCTGCAACCTTGGAAAGATACCTAAATTAGTGAGATACCATGAAAAGAGTCACTGTAATGGCAACAGGAATTTCTAATGACTGGGAAGTCAGGCTGGGTGACAGCCATGACTTAGTGTGACTTGCCTAACAATTCTAATTGTCTCGTTGCACAAAATCCCTATTCAATCCCAGGTGACACTCAGGAGTAGAAGCTCACAAGGTCTATTATTCTCCTGCAAAAGGAAACTAAGCAAAGTTGGTTCAATTAATTTTTGAATACTGTATATTGCTATTCATTTTATTATGTTCCTACTACTTTAAAAAGCTTGCTTTTTTTATTTGCTCCAATGCTTTTTTTTCTAGAAAAAAACCTGCTTAACCAATGATTCCTTAACTCTCCTTTTTGTTTTCAAAAGGTAACATGATGCTCCTCTTCACTTTTCTGCCAGGTATCCTTCACAAAATAATCAGTAAGAGTCATTATTTTTTTCTAACAAGTCTATGTTGAAGCTCATCAAGGAGTTGAAAAGAAGATATCTGTATTATCTATCCACACTGTACCATGCTTTTGCCTGAGCTCTTTAAACAATTTATGGTAATAATTGTACTAAAGAACTTTTCATCACATAAGTTTAAATTTCTTTTTGTGAAAACCAGTAGAAAAAGCAGACCATTAAACACTGCATCATTTCAGCATCATCAATCATCAATGAAAAGGAACAGATCATCCTCAAAATCTTTTTTCCTGATAATAGAGTTTAAAAGCCTATTTCCTTTACACTTATTTTCCTTCACACTGTTAGTTGTCCTATATATATTCTTTTATAATTTCATTATATACACCCTTAACAATTTGACTTGGTTTCTATTTTTCACCTATTTTTTATCCTTTGATGTCAGTAATGAGTTTGTGATTTTGCTAAGTCAGTCCCTATTTACTCTTCTTACTTCTTTTTTCTGTAACTAGTACTGTACTTCTGAAAATTAGAGGCTTTTCCTCACTTTTTCATGTAATATTTGCCTCCAAGATCTCACCTAAGTTTCTCAATATAATTACTTCAGACTAATTTTAGTTTGTTAAGCATACCTTTCTTTAGCCACGCTGCTTTCCTTTTTCAATCAATCACTTCCTTTTGAGTAAAAACTGTAGATTTTGATTTTTGGGCTAAGGAAAATGATGGGGATGTTAACTCATTGTTTATCAGTTACTATGCCTCCACTGGTACTCTTCTGTTTGAAATAATTCAAGAAATGTTATACAATAAGGAGTTTTTTATATTAGCCTTTGGAATCTATAAAGAAGTGGCATATAGACCCACAACATATTTAAATTTAGAATATGCTGGGTAGTACATTGTATCATATTCAGAGATGCAGTTCTTTACTAAGAAAACCGTGAAGCTATCTATTTTTATATAGATACTTTCATTCATGTCTAGAGTACATTGTATATTACATTAATTTTAAATTTACATTTACAGGAGTGAATAATGATGGAGCTCTGGTTTTGGTCCAGGGTCTGAGATTCAAATATAGGCAGCAGATCCTACCACACAGACAGTAAGAACAAAGAGTCACCAGGCAAAGCATGACAGATGGCAAAACCAACGAATGGTAGAATATTTGAACAAACAAAAAAGACTGACAAAATATCCCTAGGCCTGGCATCTGCCATGACATCTCCTAAGTCTGTTGTACCTGGCCTTCAGTCAAGTGAACAGCATTCCACTGATATAGGGAAAGGATGGGACACAAAATGAGGCCCTGAGGTCAGGCAGAGATGCTACTCTAGCAGGGGAACACCCAGGGCAAGTATTGGTCTGGTGAAGAAGTGCATATGGATCAAAGAAGTGTTTCTCATTTTCAGAAGCACATTTTGGAATAGATTTTGTCCCCTGACATAAGAAATCAAAAGCACAACATAAGGTAAAAAAGCTGGTTTCCATCCAGACTAAAATGGTAAAAATATATAACAGCTTGGCTTTAAAAGGACGTCCATCTGTTAGTAAACTAGTGATCATACCATATCCACAATGGTCTAGCAAACTAACAGCCAAAAATTTATTGTCCACAAGCATGGCTCAATGAATGTTTAGGACTGGTTTGAGAGTTGGTTTGGATTTTTTCTTTGTCTACAGCAAGACCATTTTAAGTGATGAAGTGAAACTTTTTCCATTTTAAAATGTCTTCAAACTGTCTAAGTCTTACAAAAATATCTTATTGGAAAATGTTCCCTGTCCTGCAGGTCCTGGTGGGCACACAGCAAACCAGTTCTTTTACCCTGGTAGGAGAATCTTGATCTGAATCCTGATCATAGCATTTATCATTCAGTGCAAGAGCTTGTGGAGGTAACAGTCTTCACAAAAGCGTACTTGGCTAGAAATGGTGTTCTTGACGAACTTATTGGAATACAAGTTAAATAGCTGCACTACCAATTTCAGCAGATTGAAGATTGCCTGATTGGTAAACACAAGCCAAGGCCATTTCATTACTTACCACATCTAAGCCAGCTAGATCTAAAGCTAACTTGGATATAGTATCCAAGCTGAAATCATGTTCCTCATATATACAAGCCCTTCAAGTCTTTATCTCATGTCACTTCAAAAAATTTTACACCATTAAAGAAATGGGACCAGAGACTGGTGGTACTTCAGTTTTCTGAGGTTTCAGCATCTCCTGAAATGATGAAAACCATCTCCAGAGCTGGTTTGACCTCAGCTCTGTTTGCAAATGAACAAAGCTGTAGTCTCAGATGGAGGGGTGTTTACATTTGCTGTACTTCATACAGCTCAGGCCCTGCACTAATCCACCATGCAAGGAGATGAACACAACACACATAGAGCTGTTCAGCTGAAGTGTCACTGTCACCATGAGAACCTGTTCCTACTCCTTCACATTATGAATGTGAATTTCACAAGGCTAGAAATGAAGCAGCAACTTTTGGTAGAGTGAAACCAGCAATATTTATTAAAATTACTTACTTGGTATATTTTTGTTTGATTCTCCATTTGTCAATGTTTTTAAAAATGAAACATGAATCATATAATAGTATAAGCCTTGTATTAAACACACAGAGCCTTCCTCTTGGAATGGTTATAATGATTTACTAGTTTAAGTTCGGTGCAATAGCAATTTGTTTGGATAAGTAGAACTGTAACTTGACTGTCATTGGCTGGTTAGGAAACACAATCCCATACAAATTTAAATGTCTTTGTTGCCTGGCCAAAGAATGTGAATGACCAATCTGGAAAGCAAAAAATTTACTCTACAATACCAATCCAGAATTACTTGGTAATGACCTTTGAATTTTGAAACAATGCTTGAAAAAATAACAAATTCAGAAAGATTAATTCATGGATATGTATAGCCTATCAACCCTCCTTTGTGAAAGACATTTCAGAGGCCTTCAGCTAAGCCAGGTATATAGTGCAGTACATACTACAGATAAAGCTGGTCATATCTGCACAGCCTGTATCATAGAATTCATAGGGTTGCTTGGGCTGGACCTCAAAGGTCATGGGCACAGACACTTTTCACTATTCCAGGTTGCTCAAAGCCCTATCCAACCTGGCCTTGAATACTTCCAGGCATGGGTCATCCACAACTTCTCTGGGCAACCTGCTCCTATTCCTCAGTATCCTCTAAATAAAGAATTCCTCCTTCATACATTATATAAATATTCCCCCTTTTTATTTAAACCCATTATACCTTGTCCTGATGTATTTTCCCCCACTCTGGGGCTATCTGGGCTAGAACAAGACAGTTGGCTTTCAAGTGTAACACAAGTCTGCAGAGCTTTCCTGCCTGCTGCTAACAACAGCCCAACTGTTTTTCCCTGGAAGAGGGAAGGAAGCCCACTTTGGACATCTCATGCTGTGCCTTGCAACAAAATGCTGCTGTTTTAAATGTTATATTGTGACCTTCCAAATGGTCGCTATTTTTAGGGAAATTCTTTATTGTATTAATTTATAGAAACAGGAGACTGGAAGGAGCCTGCGTCATCATGTCTAATCCCCTGCTATTACAAGCAGTCACACCTCATAATCCTTTTAATAAACTGAAGTGTTCTTGGATACCATGGTGATGAGTACTTCATAAATACGGATATTTGTAGCTGAGCAGAAAATAAAATTATGAAAAAGTGCAGTGGAAGAACAGAAGGATTATGAGTGACAAAGGTGAGTATAGCACAATTCTAAGGATATTATGGTTTTGGTTTTTTCACAAAAGAATAATTAAAAACTTCACTGAAACCTTCACACCTCTGAAGTAGGAGTGATGCCAACTGAGGAAGGGGTCAATTTCACACAGGACTTATGCGAAATATAATAATGGAAGACAGAAAATAAGGAAAGTAAAGAACCAAAGAGAAGGCCACTGTCAATATAGAAAACTTACTCCATTCTTCACAGTGCACAATGCAATGGTAATAGCTCAAAAGAGCAAAACCACAGACATTTAAAGATTTATCCTGGGACATATTTAATCAGACAAATATATAGAATAAAAAATAATTTTCTTACTTTTGTATTTATCAGAAAACCATGGACCCAAACCAGATGTAATTTAACATTCTTAATCACAATAATTAATTTTATGCATTGTGCACCTCTATTTTATTTTCCTATGCTTGACTTTCCTGCATTTGCAGACTAGTTCTAGAAGATAATTCCTTTTTTAATTGAGGAATTCTGGTGGAATATATAATCATTTTAATTTTTCTTTCATTAGCATTGATCAGTTTCCATAAAACGAAAATCCTCTCCTATATATCCTCGATTCAATCTCCTTCCATGTAGGATAAACCTTCATTTAGAAGCCACACCTTTATCACACAAGCTGCCAGAAAAGGGAATTAAATTTCCTAAGGTACACCTTCTCTTTACAGCCACAGGGAGAAGTAATGAAATTTAATGAAAGCTGTAGCTCTAACTAAAAGCACAGGGAACCCCTACCCCTATCCTGCTGAAAATGAGGTTATAGGTTATACACAGTGAGTAACATTCAAACCTTTTGCAACCCCATTTTCTCCAAAGGCTTACAACAGAGATATATTTGGCATGCTTTTTATCCCAGACAGAGGAATAGGAGTAAAGACCTAATCATTTTCATTCTTGCAAGTGCACAAAAGGGAGAATTGGAACAAATGTTGCAACAAGTATGATTATAACAGAGTAAAAATGATGTATTTCTTCTCCTCTTTATGTTTAAAAAATACTAAATACAGGTTTAGGTTAAAAAAAAGAAAAAGAAAAAAAAAAGAAAGCTAAACACCAGGCTAGTTGTGATTTTCTAGGAATCCCTAGAAGGAAAAATGAAAGCCTTTACTACAGGGGAAAAAACTGATCTCTTAATTTCTTATCCAGTGCAACTTTTCTGTTGAAAACAAAGAAAGAAAAATAAATTTAAGCTCTATCAGATAAGATACCTTCTCTGTTGTGCTACAAAGAACAGGTATACATTCCCTTGAGAAATTAAAGAGATCATTTTGGTGACTCTCTGATAGAGATTGAGGTTTTTTAAAGTCATTACAACAACTACTTTAGTTGGTTGGCTTATGAAAGGATGTTTTGAAGGTCAGGAAGGGAATATATTCTCTTTATAAAGTTATTCTCAGTATGGTCACAATTAATATCACATCAATTAATATTTTTTTAAACCTACTTTTATGAAATAAAATTATTTGATTAGGAAAGGACAAATATTTCAAATTCAAACTGGGACTGGGGGGTTTCAACCAGATAATTTTTGTTTCAAAAGTTGCTTCCCATTTTAAGAGAGAACCAGTTTAGTTCAGTTGAGTCTTCTAATAACATGAAAATTTTGGCAAAAAATGTGCAATGACTTGGTGTTATATAAGGTTTTCTTGTTTGTACACCTGTTGCTTGGCCATATGCCCTTCCCTCCCTTGAGCAAGCCCACAATCATGGTACAGCCTCTGCTACATGGGATAGCCAGAGGCTTTCATGAGGTGAGGCTTTCTCTGTCAATTCAGATGTAGATGTAACAGAAAAACCTTCATTGTCTGTCAAGAATGGTCAATAAAAGAAAGGAAAATGTCTCACAGGTTCTAAATTTCAAAATGCTTAAGTTTGCCAGGTCCTGTGGGGCAAAAACCAACAGTCTGGACAGAGTATTGAGGCCCCACTACCAGCTGCAGTAACAGAAGTATGATGTGATGGCCATGAACACTCTCAGCACTAAACAGGACCTGACTCAAGAGTTCTGGATCTCAGAGCACGTTCTTAGCTAGAAGACTGGGACAAGCTCATGAGACGGATCCCGTGGCTACAACTGTGCTAAAAAACTGAGGTGGTGGGTTGACCCTGGATTGACAACAGGTGCCCAGAAGTTCTGCTCCACCACAGCTCTCCTCAGCTGGGCAGGGTAAAATAAATACAATGAAAAATCAGTCAATGTAAGGACAGGGAGAGATTGCTCAGCGCTCACCGTCATGGGAAAAACAGGCTCACCTTTGGAAAATTAAAGAGAAATAAATCCATATTTTAAAAACACTTTTCCCTCAGCCCTTCTTCCTGGGCTTAAATTTACCCATTATTTTCTCTATCTTCTCCTCCCCAGTGGAACAAAGGAATGGGGAATGGGAACTGTGGAGTGTGGGAGTCCCCTGTAATCATTGCAGAGAATTATTCCAGTGTTCCACATTCCTCTGATTGCACACAAAAGGCATTCCTTGTATTTTGATTAAAGTCGTCTCCATTCTTTAAGGCCATTTTTATGCCATTGTCATGTATTTATACAATTAGATCTAATTTATACTATTAGACCTAATTACTTAATTGTTGTAGTGTACATGATGAAATAATGAGAATGTGCAATTAAGATGCACAATTACATAATTACAATGTGTAATGACATTAGGTATAAATATCTTAAAATGTTATGGGGAAAATATACTCTCGAAATAGAGGAATTTTTTAAGGTACTACAACAAGTTTAAAAATAGCAGTCAAAACTATGAATTTTCAGGAATTTTCTTCTTATTTTTAAGTCCCCACTGAAGACACTGCCCATTTTTAGCAGGAAAATTTACGTTTAATACAGTCAAAAAGGGTAGGGAACTATATGGAAAAAATATATATATACTGGAATAACTGTGGTTATTTGCTACATTTAAGAGCATCAAGCTCCAATTTCCCTGTGTCTTTTTCCATTATCTGGAGCAAAACTGTAAATTTAACTCTGACATACAAACCACATATCAACTTTAGAGTTTAGTGTGGCTGTGCAACATGGAGCCAATGACCTAACACTGTAATAAATGAAATAACTAATTCCAGCTTTGCTGTGAAACCAGATATCAGATTCTCTCAAAAATACACAAATTGAAAAATATTATGCCCTCAAGAACTACCTAAAGTATCTTTTTGATCTTCCCAAGGTTTGGGACCTCCCCACTGCCTCCTTCTACTCTGCCCCTGAAAAATCCCATAGCTACACCCCGAGGTTTCCTATAGATCCCCAGGAACACCTTCTGCTGCATTCTCAGTGGTGTATCACAAAAGGTGAGATTTCTCACTAGAAAGCTGTTTACTTGTTTAAGTTAGATTTAATTCCTGTAAGCATTTTAAACCCCTAGAGATACGGAAGAGTGAGATGGAAGGGTGGGATGGATTTCACTGCAGCTGGGGCAGCTTCATTGCTGTTGGTAACCCAGACTGACCCCGAGCCCTTAATGGAGCTGGCAAATAGAGAAGCAAGAATTTTACAAGTAAAATGAGCATTAGTGACTAGAATTTTTCTTCAGAAAAAAAAATCTTGACAAAAGATTTTGACAAGCTAAATTTGAACTTCGGAAACACTTACTCTGGCAATATTCCCACTCTAAAAACTCAAAACAAAAAGTAATTTTCATCTGTCAGTTCAGAATGTTACTTCATGTTTATTTAAAAATCTTTTTGTTATAATATATCAGTACTGAAGTCTTTTAACTTTCTTCTCTGAGAAATTTTCTTTTCAGGTATCTGTCTGTTATCACTAGAAGGAAGGGAAGGGAAAGGAAAGGAAAAACAGCATAAATATAAAAGTTTGGTAAAGTTTTTCATGGCCAAAATACTGATGTGAAGACTGAATGAATGCTGTATGTTGATTTCTACCATCAGTATCTGAAATATACTATCAGAAGAGTATTTGAAGTGATAGAAAGGTAGACATTATTTCTCCATAAGGAGTACAAAGAAGAATCCCAAACAGCTTGAAGTGGGTGGCCAGGAATGGATAAAAGAATCAATGGAAGTAGGAGCCTGGGGGAAACCCATACCATACTGGGACCAGAGCTGCCACAGTCACAGAGTCACTCCCTCCCAGCTGGGTGGTCTCTGGAGGAGATGTTGCACAGGTAATTAGGTTGGTAATTTGGACCTTGCAGCATTTGTCAGTTGCAGTTTGTTCCTGAGGCAATAAAGCTTCTCGTGACATACCAGCAAATGCAACACCTGCATGGCAGTGAAATCCCAACTGGCCATATGCTTTAAAGCTTGAGATTTGTAGGCTTTCAAATGTTGTTCTAAGCAAAACAGCTTCAGATGCAGCTTTTACAAATCTTCCACAATGTGCTTTTCCTTAAAAAAAGTAATTCTATTTCAATACAAGTTATAAGTAACATAATTTTATCTTATTAAAAATTTCTCAGATAATAGCACATTATATTTAGGCTTCCCAAAATGTTCTTTTTCCTTTCTGAATATTTCAACCTCAGCAATTCTCCAATGTCAGGCCTGAAGGCCTGGCTAAAACCCAAAGATACTTCTGTAACAAGTGTGCACTTGGGGTTTAAAAGATGATCTGCCTTGTGATGGTTCAAATTTGGCTTATCTGATGTTTCTTCATTCTTTGTGTGGCTGCACATCTTAATATCAGAAAATGTAACACACGCTCAACCCTTTGAAAGTAAATTTAAACACTTTTCATGACTGAGATTATGCTGGCAAAAATAGCTATAAAAAGGGGATACAGGCAAGAAATGTATGGTTGCCAAATTTTCTCTTAATTCTTTTCCATTTCCTGACAGACATATTCATATAAAAAAAAGGACATGAGGAAGAAATACTTGTGTTAATAGTTTCCTTGAAAATCCTAGAAACACTAACAATAACAAAGACATTTTTGCTCCTGACATTTAAAGAAAGGCTAACTTTTTATATCTGTCAACATTGTCAAATGATAGAGTGACTTTGTGTGTCAGATGATCAGAAATATTCTCATAGGGTAGGTTTGTGTTTTTTGTTAGATTAGATTATCCTGATAAGCCTTCTCTTTTTATTTTTTTTTCTACCATTTACAATAACATTTGTTATAAAATGAAAATTAAAATGAAGAATAGTTTTAGCCTGAGAAATGTATTGGCAAACATAATTACTACCTCAAATGTGATAAAGCCATATAAATCACCTGCTCATAGATCCTGCTCATAAATCCTTTTAGAGCACTGTAATGCTCTAAAATCTATCTATCACTGGTCTTTATTACAACTTCTCTATTGTACAGTCTTTCACCTGATATGAGGCTGGTGGAATTACAAAAAATATATCAGTAGTAAAGCACTGTTCATGAAACCTGGCAGGGTATGTAAAAGTTAACTGCACTGTGTATTTTACCCTGTAGTTGGTTTACAACAAAGACAATTATGTTCTGAATACTGTGGTGGAAAAGAATACATCTTTCCCCCAATTAGCTATTATATGGATGCTTGGGACCACATGGACTGTGCCCTGGAAAGCAATCACACTGCTCTCAAAGAGATAAGATAATGCTGGAGGATTTAACTGGTCCTATATTTATACAGAGAGTTCATATATCCTGAGTTCTCTGGGCTGGTCTGGCCTGGCTTTCATCCCCTGAGCTGAGCCAGTGTCAGAACTGAGCAGGTCATTCTGTTTTACATGCTTCCTGTTGAGCACTTTTAAAATAAAGTCTGAAAATGGAGTTAAAAATCTGTTTCTAGAGATGATTCAGTGAGTTAGAGTTACTACATAAGTATCCCACTTGAACATTTAAACAAGACCTGAAGCATTCATAAGCAGAATTCACTGTTCACAAAACAAGGTGAAAGATGAAAATTTATTTTCTTGCTTGTATTTAAAGAGACATAACAACATACAAGCAAAATTCACCTCTTGAATATCAGCCACATTTAGTATGAACACAGCCGGGACAACTGACCCCAAGTGATCAAAGGGATATCCCATTCTATATGTTGTCATGCTCAGAATATAAAGTCAGGGTGGAGAAGAAAGGTTCCAAGTTGTGGTGCTCTTTCTTTCTGGGTCACCAACACAAGCAATGGAACCCTGCTTTCCTGGGAATAGCTGAACACTTGCCTGCCTGTGGAAAGTGGTGAATTAACTCCTTGTTTTGCACTGCTTGTGTGAGCAGCTTTTGCTTTCCCTATTCATTTTTTTTAATCTCAACTCTAAAATTGTCTCACTTTTACCCTTCTGATTCTCTTCCCCATCCCACCAGGAGCAGACAAGAAGTGAGCAAGTGGCTGCATGGGGCTGAGCTGCAGGCTGGAATAAAACCTTCAGCTCTGGGGTTGTACACTCACAAATACAGCACAGCTTAAATCCCCCTAGATCAAAAATGCTGCAGCACTGCCTTCCCCCTTGATCACACATGTGCCGTATCAAACGCTTCCTCTTATTAAAATTAATCAAGTCAGCTGCTTGGTGGAGCTGATCCAGTCAAAATGAAACCCAGCAGAAGAAAGTTCTTTCCATCCCTTTTAGTCAGATAGTGATAGAGCCAACACAGCAAAGCTGGGGATACAGAACCAACACTTACACTTTAAGACACTTGTGAGACAGAAGAGTAAGGTAAAGAGACTCCAAGGGCTTAAGAGACACGTGCAACATTTGGAGCCTCTGATGGCAGGGAGTTCTTTCAAATGCTGATCAACATTTGACAGTACCAGCAGTCTGTGGAAATACTGCAGGATTAGGCTGTTATTTAACATTTACAAATTAATACTGCACTCAAGATAATGAATGGCTTGAGCACACATGCTTTCACACACCACCTGTCCATTCCCCTCTCACTTCTGTTGTTTCTTCTCACTCTGAAGATAGCTTGCTAATTGCTATGCTTGTATGTAATATGACATGGCCGCAGGGAATGGAGAAATGGGAGGGGAGGTGGTGAGACAGACAAAGAACTTGTGCTTTGAGTAACTACTTCATCTTGTCTTTGGTGGTAAAAGTTTATTGTTCTAACCCCTTGGTCACCTCTTAAAATATATGAAAGGGAAGTGACAACAGTTCTTAGGCACTGCTGTGTCAGACCTGTGATATATAGCTACACACCACCCTCAGTTTCATCAGTCAGCTGCTCCCTTTGCTGGCATTCACAACTGAAACAACCAAATGTGTCTATTAGCACCCATCAGATGAGCACTTAATCAGAAACCAGTGAGTCTCACGTGTTATAAAATGGGATGAGTGTTCTGATAACAACTTATTTCTTAAGTTACCATCATCAGAAGGAAGAAATTATGTAAACTCAGGCTTTTGCAATAAGGTGCAGTAGCCAGATGGAAGATAATGTGGTATCAATTGGGATTTTTTTTACCCAGAGTGCTTTTTCAAAAACTGCAAAATTTCTAGGGAAATTGATAAGTATGGACTTTCAAGAAGTATATATTCTAAACAGTAATGCTGTGTGTGACATTTATTTCCAAAAGAAAACACATTAATGTTTCTGCTTCATTGATAGTAATGATGACAAACTCTTCTGCTGCTTTCAGACTAAAACATTTTTCATTAAAATACTGCCATTTCCATGATCTGATGCTTTTCTTTCAATCTTAACAGTGGAAAAGTATTAAACATAAAAAAATATTAAGTCATTTTTAAGCTATTTGATCAGGAAATATCTCCAAGCAAGAGTATTTGTTTTGGAATGATGTTCTGTTAAGAGCACACTTCAATCTCTGTCACAAGAAGATATTTCCATCTCAAAACATCTGCCGAAATCAAAATATCTAATTTACATCAGAGATAAGTTTACATAACTTTGTATTTTGTCAGCTGGGACCTAAGCATTTCTCTAGTTGCAGAAAACAGAGCATAGACAATATCCAAATAAAAAGGTACCCTGAGCACACACTGTGAGTTAACATCCACTATATGACTACCATATTAAATGGGTGGTACTTTTATTTATTGCCTCACGTGTCCCCAAGTGTACAGCCTTAACTCAGTACTTAGAGCACTCCCTGATCCACACTGTCTATAATAAGAGAGGATACATTTTAACACTTCTCAGGAACACTTAACATGAGCACTTAGTCCTTCCCTGAACACTAAAACTCACACTTTCTGGCGCTGAACCAAGCTAAAGCTCTAGTAATGTGTATAGAAACCAAAATATATGACTTCTCTATATGCTGCAGAGGTATTACACACGTAAGCTATAGCTAGCAAAAATAATAGAAAAATTTAAGTGTTTCTGTGTGAACACTACTCTTGCAAGCTGGATTTCTTTTCATATGGGTACCAAATAGCAAATCCTGCTGAGGTTACTAAAATCAGGTAATCTCTCTGTTACACCTGTAACTTTAATTGGGTCTTTGGATCCTGATTTTTTCTTATATGGAGATATTGTTTCTCCCTGCAATAAAAATGACAGTTAGTAGAGTTTTCCCTTTCAGTCTCCACAAGAATATCCTCTGGCAATCCAAAACCACTAACAGAGGAACATATTTCCTGTGTTTTTTTAGGAGGCTGGAGACCAGAAAGATTAGTATTACAATTTTATGCTGCTATTTGCTTTACCACTTGTGTGCTAACCTGATTAAGATTGTAAATGTCAATTTGACCTTCAGACATAGTATACCCTTGTTCTTTGGGAAAATTTTTCACAGAAATGCCAAATTTTTATATCCAGAGTTCTTAAAGTTTTGAAACGCTACTTTTTATAAACTGTATAAGAAATGGTAACAAGCAGAAAACCGCATGCTTGTTGCATTTATTTGTGTTTTTCTGTGATACTTTCTCACTCAAAGAAATGAATGAATTTATGTCTGTAATACCTTTGTGAGTTAAACATTCCCATTTCCATTTTTTCTTTGTACTGATGTAGATGTTTGAAGCTTTTCTTCCTGGCTTGGGAGAGTAGGGGAAGATACTCATTTGCTGAGTGGATTTCAATTTCTGTATAAACCAGCTGGAGACCAACCTATATTTTAAAGCAAAGGAAAGCCCAGGGAAATATACCATGCTTAAATTGCAATGTATCAAAGCTGACAGTAAGCAGGCTCCCTTCATTCTCCAACATCTCCTTGTTCTATTCTATACCCTTCTTATATATCCTTCCATTTTAATTCTTTTTATTACATATTATCTATGCTGCTCAAAATATGCAGGCATTTTTGGCGACAACTCTTGCTCTGAACAGCATAATGCAATAATAAATGTGTAGTTCCAGAATGTCATTTCTCCCCGTACTAATGTTCTGAGAAGCTCTGAATTTAATGCATTTCTCCTCATCTCCCTGTGCCTCAGAGAAGGACCACCATCTTCACTGTACAGTTGGGAAACCATATAGATCTATAGTGTACACAGAATAGAGCTCTCAAGCCAGTTTTTCTAGTCTTTGGTTTCATTCTGATGTGATCCACTTGGAAATGGGCTGTGGGGTCCTGCCAGACATCCATTCCATCTGCCTTAGCAGCAATTCTGTGTCATCCTCAGATAATTTTTATAGGGCTCTTGGTGCCACCTGTCTAAAGAGCATCAGTGCTCACAGAAAAGTTGATTTGTGGTTGCCCTCTTAAATAATTGGATTAAGCCACAAGCATCCTGCTGCTGCTCAGGCTCTGAGCAAGGTAAAAGAGTGAGTCAGATTCTAGTTCCCACAGACATTGTGTCTGTCCCCAGAGGCTAATGGACAGATTCTTGGGGAAATCAACTATCTATCTGTCTACTCTATCTATTTCCTTTGAAGGCTGAGCATAAATTACTTGGGAAGTCACTGGTTGAAAAGTAGCAGGGGATTTCAAAGCCTGCCTTGCAAGATCTAGCTAAACTAAGAAGTCAATGAAGTATCCCCATCTCAAGTCTGTAGGACACCCAAACACAGAGATCATCAACTCTGCAGAGTTGTAATACTTACAGCTATTTGCACAGACCACCTCTCTCTCCCCATTTTCCCCTAGGAGGTTACACCTTTGGTCATGCACTGCACAACCACAAAACTGAGGCATTCACAGTCCATGGAACAGCTGTCTTTTGAATTTCTCCTCCCTAAATATCTTCCTCTGCCACTGGAGTCTGAAAGTGCTGCTTTTGATTATAAACACCTCCTACATCTCTGCTGAGCAGATTGCCATTCTCCCTCCTAGACTACCTCTGCAGGTACACTGGGAAATCTGCCAACATACAGGATCTCCCTTCCTCCATCATTGAGAAAACTCTATCTTGAGAATATGGTACAGGTGCAACTCTCACAGGAAACAGCCCCTGCCACAGTACAAGCTGGCTTGTTACTGGGCAACTGACTTAGCCATATGTGGGAAAAGCAGCCTGGTGGGACAGATAGCCCTCCAGGGACAGGGAGAGGACAGATTTGGACATTTGAGAGACAGGGATTTAACCCAATGGGCTCCTGCCTGGCTGCAGAGATTATTGGTCAGAGAGCTGGGCAGCCTGAACTTTGAACCAATCACAAGTGCTTGCTGAGGAACATTAAGAAGGTTATTTAAGGTGCAGTTCAGAATAATAAAGGGCTTTTTGTCACTTGGAAAACATAGTGCCTGGTCTCTATCTCAGATCCAGCACCATCGGCGTTACAAGCCCCCACAGTCAACTAAAATTGCTTTAGTCTGGATGGAGACTTCTTGAGGATTTTCCCTTATTTTCTAAAGCCTTAGTAACTGTACACAAATAAACAAAGTTCCCACCATTCTGTCTGTGATAAATGAACATATAATAACTCTGAGTAAAAATGGTTCTAACAAAGAAGATTTTTATTAATAACATCTCACATAACACTATTCACCCTCTTTTACATACCATTTTCCTTTAAATTAGTGGGAAAAGGAAGAGAAGGATGGAAGAAATAAATAAAGTACAGAAAAAAAATTACTTGCAGTTTACTGAGATTTGTTTTTCCAATCATCACATTTATCATAAAAAATGCTATCTCTCAAGGAGACAGATGTGTGTGGTCACATTCCTGCAAACTCACTAGTTCTCACACACTTTATTCTCTCATTTGTCCCACAGTCATCTGGATTCACACTGCCAAGTCTCATGCAGTGAACATGGTAATAAAACCAATAATGTCTCCTACACTCCAGCTTTGCTGGAAGTGGCTTCCATATGCATGTGATTCCAGTGTCTCACTGCCACATAAATCTGAAAATGACCTTTTTTCTGCTTCACAGCCATCTGTCCCAGGGAGTGGATTTAGCAGGGCAATATGACCCACTGTCCAGATGTATCCAGGGAAGGTGAGGTTGCAGAATAAGGACAGGACTCTGACTGTGACTGCTCTACAGCCAAGAACATTTTCTTGAGCAAGAAATCAAACACAAGGAGGTCAGCTGGACAATATAATGTCCAGAAGGGATTCAAACCTCCTGCAACAGTAGTACTTGTAGATAATATTCCATATGGAACAACAGTCCATGCTGCAACCCAACAATATGGTTAGTTCTTCCACAGGATGGTGATCTAATGTTCAAGAGAGACCTAGAAAAAAATACAGCAGCAGATGACATAAAATAACAAGTGTTGATTTTGGCTAGAAGCTGAACATAATAGAAGCAGAAACACAATTAGGCAACTGCCACCAGCCCTCTGGATTTAAAAAATTGTTATCAGCTCTTGGAGCCACTACTTCCAGCCATTTTTTCTGTTGTTTTGAGCAGTGTGCATTCATTCATAATATGGCACTATCTCTCATAGGATAAAATTACCCCAGTTCACTCTGCTTCCTCTATGTAAATAAATACATGTATCCCATTAGAAAGTGTAATCAGTTACTGCGTAGCACGATAGAGCACATATAACTGTGTGTTGCAGGCAGAAAACTCGTGATTCAGAGAATTTCACTTAAGTAACTGACAATTTTTAAAATTAAGTTCTAATTACAGTTGCTGGTACTGAAAAAACCTATCAATTAAGTCAATACTCTGTCTCCCCCTTCTTCAGACTCAAGCCCAATATCTCTCTTCCCACCTTCCCAGTTCTCACCTTCCTCTGTTTTGCAAACCCTTTGGAGAGGTGTTGGGTGGCACAGGAGCTTCAGATTAGTGCCAATTTCTTCTGCTCTTTGCTTCTTGCTGTTTTTCTTCCACTGCTCCTTGGCTCTTGCTGCTCCTCTGTCCTGGTGCAGGACTCTCAAACTCTCCAGGAGGGTTCCTGCCCCAGTGTGAGGGTCTCCAGCTGTAATCCCAGCACTGTTCCCTTCCACACCACCCTCCCTCTTTGCCTCCCATTTCTCCTCGTGGGTCTATTTACTTTTCTCTTCCTGTGTCTCCTCCCAACAGGGCACTATTCTACCAAACCCTGCTGTTGCAGCTCCATGAACAGTGCTGTGAGACTAAACCTGATTAACAGTTCCACCTGTTATATCTTCTAAATATTTCACTTTCCAAGAATGTTCAGGAGCATTGGAAGTCCCATGGAAGTCAACAAGACTATTAACATGATGAAGTGCTCTGCTCTGTGTTCCCAAATACTGGTTAGCTATTTCCACCCTTTGAACAAAAGACAGTATGTTTTTTTTTTTTCCAGGAATTTTGTGGTTGCTAACCACAAAAAAATGAAGAGACAGAATCATGGAGGACTGGAGATGCGCAACAAAATTTTGGGATTTGCTGGTATGGTTTGAAATTAAATTCTGAACTGCTAGTGATGGTGAACAGGATCTGCTACAACAGGATCTAACTTCCTATTATTGTTGAAGTAGATGTGGTGCTTAGGGACACAGCTTAGTGCTGGACCAGGCAGCTTTAGGTTAATGATTTTACCCAAACACCTTAACATTACTATGATTCTATGAAACAATTCACTACCTTAATCTGCTCTGAATTTATGTGTTGCATACAAAATTATTTATTACATAAAAAGATGTAAGAAACAACAACTAGACAGCTTATCCTACTAAGGTATCTGCTGAAACCACATTAGTGCTTTGGTTATTAAGCCCAAATAAATATACTGTCTGGCTTTGTCTCGGGAATTTTTGAGGCTGACACTGCAGGACCAGTGACAATTTCCATCTCTCAGTTACCATGGTTACAGAAAAATGTGAACTCCTGAAAAGATGGATCTCAAACATTGACTGTCCCATTATAGGCCCATGCGTATTCTAGTTCTTGATTAGTTTAGATATATGTGATATTTTTCTTTAACCCTGGATGGTAATCCTATTGCAAAATAAAAGATTCCTTTTTCTGTGTGAAAAAGGGGGTTGTCTTTTTCATCACTGAAAAAAAGCATTTTTCACCATTAGAAAAGCATTTTTCCATTTCTCTGCGCTAATTATATGACTAGCATAAAAATATGGCAAAAATTTTGGAAGATATCTCTGTTTACTTTAAATCTCTCAAAAATTAATTTGGACAAGGCCAAATTACATACTTTAATTTGAGGAGAAATTTCAGTATTCTTTCTGAAATAAATATGCCTGAATAGTGTTCTGCACCTGAGCTACTTTTAAAAGTCACTTACTAATAATATGTGTGTTTAACAAAGAACTTCGTATAAAGCATGGACGTAATCTAAGTAGTGCTAATAATTAATGCTAATAATGAATAGAAATTATATTGTAAGGCAAAAGAATAAAGAAAAATAAGCTACTATAACTTTTGTTGTGGTTTCTAGAAGCCAAAACCTCTGATAATTATTTTTCATGAAGCCTTTATTTTAACAGATAATACCACAGTGAAATATTAGACTCATTTCTACATGACAGTTAATTGCATTCAAGCATTTGAAGGATAAAGGGTAGAAAATTGTCAAATTAAAGATAGGTGTTTTGGTATGCAGGCTTTGGTAGCAGGATGGCTACAGAGGTGGTTTCTGTGAGAAGCTCCCACAAACTTCCCCCTTGACCAACAGAGCCAGTGCCAGCCAGCTCCAAGGTGGAGCTGCCCCTGGGCAAAGCTGAGCCCATCAGCAGTGGGTTGCACCTCTGGAGTAATACAGTTAAAAAGAAGGGGAAAAAATGTGCAGCAGCATCCAGAGAGAAAAGTAACAATGTGTGAGGGAATCATTTCTGCAGCAACCAAGGTCAGGGAAGAAGAAGAAGAAGAAGCAGGAGGTGCTTCAGGCGGCAGAGCAGAGATTCCCCTGCAGTCTGCAGTGCAGCCAAGGTGAGGCAGCTGTGCCCCTGCAGCCCTTGGAGGTCCATGGTGCAGCAGAGGCTCACCTGCAGCCCAAGTAGGACCCCATGTCAGAGCAGATGATGCCCAAAGGAGGCTACAGCCCCGTGGGGAGCCCACTCCTGGCAGGACCTGTGTCCCATTGGAGAGAGAAGCCCATGCTGGAGCAGTTTCCTGGCAGAACTTGTGACCCTGTGGGGCACAGACAACATGTGATGAACTGACAGCAGCCTCCATTCCCCTGCAATGCTGAGGGGGAAGAGGCAGGGAAAAGCAGGAATAAATTTGAGATGGAGAAGTAGTGAAGGATGAGGGGAGGTGTTTTTAAGATTAAGTTTTATTTCTCATTATCCTACTCTGATTTGATTGGCAATAAATTAATTTCTCCAAGTGGAGACTGTTTTGCCCATGATAGTAATTGTGGCACTATCTCTCCCTCCTCCTATTTCAAGCCATTCATTACGTTTTCTCTCCCTTGCCTAACTGAGGAGGAGAGTTATAGAGTGGCTTTGCTGAGCACCTGGAATTCATCCAAGGTCAATTCACCACAATAGGACAAAGAAAATAGGATGAGGACTAAAGGAATGCAGCTAGAGAGAAGAAAATATGTATCTGGAATCAAATCAAATATAAAATATTGAGTGAAATCAGATGACAAAATGAATTAGAAAAATTCTGTCCCAAGACTCAGCTGAAACAGGAATAATCAAAATGTTTGATACTTCACTTTAAACAATAGTCCTGAGCTAATAACAGAAGGATCAATGTTCTGAAAAGTCTTAGTGTCTGCTAAGAGATAATAACTCTCTTCAAGTGTAAGCCCAGTATGATATTCCCAACTCCTCCAACTGAACATAGTTCAACAAATCTTCTGACAGGCTGAAAAAGTGTGAACCTAACACCTGTTGTGTGTAAGTACCATATGCTAGAGCTGTAACAGCCCACTAAATAGGGCTGGAGCACAAGCTCAGCTGCAGCTGGCTCCCACTTACAGGAGCACTTTATCAGCTTTCATGCTCCCAGACAACACCTAGGCATAGATTTGAACACAGAATAGGCCAAAGAGAGCTTCAAACAGACATCCTGCTTTGTGTGGGAAGAAAGTTTAGATATCAAGATACAAGTTGTGCCAGCTAGTTACCCTGAGGGACAAAATGTTGTTCATTTTATTTACCAGTATGCATTTAGCCATGGAGTTTCAGAGCAGTCAGGCATAGAAGTAAATCCATGCCCTTCTACTGAAATCTATTGCCAACTGCTTGAAATCCATGAGACGTTTCTGTTTTGCTAAGGAATACTACACAAAAAAAATCTAAAAGCAAAGAAAAAATAGCACCGTTTTTTTTCTTTCTTTTTTTTATTTTTTTTTTTTTTAGTAGAAAGCTTAAAATTTACTAAGGATGTGTGGTACATCCCTCAGGAATCACTTAGCTGATTTTTCATTCATTTTTGCTGGTATTTAATTCTGTGTAATTCTTTCTGAGAAGACAGAATTTTATTTAGCCTGTGCTTTAGTGAGGAAGTTAATTTAGTGGAAAAAGGGTATTTTAACCATTATATTCAGTCAATTCAGTATATTCAGTGTATAGGAAACACTGTCATAATACCAGGAGCTTCAGGAGAAATGGAAGGAAGACTGGTTGATTTAAATGTACTATAAAAGCAGATTCCAATAAGTCATTTTATTATGGACTACCTGGACACAAAATTTGCCTCTGGGTTTACACATAAGACTACCCAAGTAACTCCACTGACAAAACAGCATTTGGAGCCAGTCATATTAACAAAGCTCACAAAGTGGTCCACAGGACCCTCTGGATATCCCAGGTTAACAGCAGGAATGGCAGTTTTCTCTAGTTCTGCCACTGACTGACTGACTAACCTCAGACAAAATATTTAATCTTGTTTCACTGATCCATTGCTGAAAGAGGATTTCAGTCCTTAACTACTTGAAAGCTATGTATGAAAATATGTGCAATTATATAGTAAATACATGTTGTTATTATATAATAAATATTACTATAACAAAAAAACCACCCCTTTTGCACGTTAACTTAAGGCTAGATCAGGATACTCATGCAATGAGTTTATGTTATTATGCTTACTTTACAATAAATTACACCAAAGCTCTCAATACTCCAAAACCTTTAGGAAAACTATGGACCAGCTCTGAGATTTCTGGTCTGTATTTACATTTAAAAAAGGACTCAGCTGACCAATTGCAGCCCCTTCTCTAATATGCATTAACCTAAAGCTGAACAGCTGCCAACATGAGCTCTGTAAAGCTTCATTGCATTCCCTGCTAAGTCTTCATTTTATCACTTTATAGTATTTGTAGATCAAAAACAGCTCTCCAGCCCCACCTTAAGCACTGGATAAAGCAATTTCCTTTAAGAGTTTTAGGGTATTACACCCAAGTGCATTTCTGAAAAGTCTCAAATGGAGCAGATAAAAGGGCAAGCAATGGATATAAAAAGAAATAATTTCAACTTGATACCTGGCAAAAGGGGGTGATTTTTGTGTCTGTTGATTTCACAAATCATTAAACTTAACAGCAAACATAAAATGAATGTTTCCTGCCCATTTTTAAAATGTGGAGGCGTTCAGGCACTTGTAATGCTCCCCTATGTGAGTGGCCATTAGATTGAGCATTGCATGGAGGGCAACAGCCTAAGTGCTCTCACAGTGTCATCCTCAGACACCAGATGCAGTTGTTGTAGCCCCAGGGGCAGAAACCACAAGTGCTTATTGTGATTGCAGTCAAAGGTCTTATCTGTGTCCAGGTTACTCTTTTCTTCTCCAGAGAAAACATCAGTGATTCAGCTTCACTTAAACTATACAATGCCTATATGGAAGATGACATCATTCAATGTCTCCACATTTATTTCAGGAAATCTCTCTCTAATGCACTCCTCTGCTTTGCTGTGCCACTCCTCAGCTGACACAAGGAGCTGCAGCACAGGGTGCCTTTTTCAGCTGACTCCAGCTAGCCTGTTACACTCTGACAGGGAGCTTTTTTACAGATGTTTTTCCAACAACTTCCTTTTCTCTGAGAGTAGCCTTCACCAACAGTGTGGTACAGCCATTGCAGTAAAGACCTTCCTCAGGCTATGCTTCAACAAGGCAGACAAAAAGTAATGAAGAACAGGTCCTGGATTCAACCACATTTACCCAGCCATGTCAGTGCACTGTATTATTGCAGTGAGGTTTAAGCCTTATGCTTAAACCTGGCCTTGCCCTCTAGGCATCTGCTGTATAAACACTGAGTTTCTCATATTTGTAGCTTCAGATATTTGTCATGGTGATTCAATCAACACCAAGGTGGAACACCATTGTTTCTTAGAATATCAGCTCAAATGCTTCACAAAAAGTTGCAACTGAAACAGAAACTGAAATTACATTGAAGTAGAATATCCAGGATACAAGAGTTTAGACTCCTCTATAGAATCACATTTTAATTAATTTAAAGTTGAGTCCTGTCTTTAATGCTTTTGATTAGTACATAGTAATTCCTTCATATGCTTGAGTAAACACAAGTCAGACAAGTCAGGATGATCATGTTGGTTCTAAGACAGAAGTATCCTTTCTCCTGAAGACCAAATATAGATTTTTTCAACACCTTGCACTTATACCAAAACAATCAGTAATAAAAATTAATATTAAAGAAAATAAAACAAAATCAAAAGCCATTTTTAAAAGGCAATATCTCTTTATTCTCTTTATCCTTGATAGTTTTGTTTTTCTTGGCAGTCTTCCAGATTTATATTTCCTGCTCTTCTGTCAGTGATCATCTAACAAGAATAGTTTTGACAGACTGAATAGTAGAAAACAGTGTATGATGACAATTCAACTTGAATTAATGGACAAGTATTGGTACTTAAAGCTTACTTTTAAGACTAGCTAAGACGTGTTACAGCATGAAGTACTAAATCACTGTGGACAGGAACAGAAAGTGTGTACATTGTTATTACATCATGCATTAGCTCTAACACTTCTGTTACTTTGCTCTTTTATGAACTATCAAGATCCTGTATGTGGTATTTCAGTAATTAAGATCATGTTTCATGGGAAAATTCCTTCCAATTATGGTGATCATACCATGAGGTACTTTTGGGTGTCGTATGTTATTAAAAAAAAAAAGCCAAAAGAAAACACAAGAAGGGACAAGTGCTAGAGAGTACTGACTGCCCTGAGCTAGACTTTATAAGACCATGCTCTGAAACCACTTGAAACTCTAAGCTTGAATGACTGTAGTGAAGAGAACCAGATATACTCATACATTTTTGGTTCAGAATTTGTAATTCAGGTTTTGCTCAAGACTTGATTGGGAAAAACTACTCCTGAGACTAATCCAGAGAAAGTCTAAGTTTTGCAGAGAACCCCATAATTCACCAGGTCATCTATACTAATGTCAGTGACAATTTGTGGTGTGAATTCTGCTCAGTATCACTTTAAATATGATGCAGCAACACTCATTGGGAGCCCCGAATGCCAGTCCTTCCACAACACGAGCCACTGATTTCCCAGGATTTGGCCTATTAAAAAACGGACTAAGAAATTAATAAACTCTATCTCAAAGTGCACATTTTCATTTTTCATTTCCACTCAGATGATGTGAGAGACACAGACCATAAGAGCCAGCCAGGCTCAGGCAGCAGTACTGCACACAAGGGGCAGCAGGTACTGCGGCTGCTACACGTCTCAGAGCTGGCAGCAGCAGCAAGGAATAGACAGTCCCTTGCATCTGACAAGTTAAGGAGCACTTGAAAGGCATCACAAGCTTTTCTCTTCCCTCAGCAGCAGTCAGGCCAGTGCCCCTAACCCCAGGAAGGTCACAAACTGATAAGTTGCACAGTACTGACCAGCCTCCATCACTAATTCTGCTGGCGACAGGTTTGGTTGATTTGCACTCGTAATCGTGCAGGCTGCTATACAGCACTAGTAATATGAGAACTAATGAAGCAGCAATTGCTTTGCTCAAATTATTCCCCATCCTTCCCTTCCAGTGGTTGCCTGACTTAAAAAGAGAGGCCCTGAAGGCACAGAACATGCTGGATTCCCAAGGCCCACATTTCAGGGCATCCTTTATGCAGTCATTATCCTTTCCTAATTCCTGCTGCAACATCCAGCAAAATGCACAGCTACTACTGAAATAGTTTGACATATAATTACCTGTACAATACAGCTTAGGTTTCAAGCACAACTGTTAAGCACAGGTTGATTTATAGGCATACAGACATATGATTTTCCACTGAAAAGGAAACAATTTGATTTCTTTATTAATCAGTCTTTCCAAAGATGTTGTTGAGATGTAACTAAATAGTACAATGCAGTATCAGGAAGCAAGAGAGTACTGAAGGACTGGAGGCCTCTTTTCTAAAAGAAGACTGCAGCTAGGATCTGAAGCATGGGACATAAATTTAATACTTATTTTGGTGACTTGAAGGCAAGTAAGATCTCCTTTGCAAATCTTACCAAATAAGCACACGAATACTCTAGGGTAACACTCAGTACAGCACATGGAAAGAATGAGTTATGAATATACTACAAAATAAAAGGAGAACAGGTATATTTCTGGTGTTCATTGTGACAGTGAGCTTTCTGACTGCAGACATGCAGCCACTTAGGCATTTTTGGTATGTGTTTACACCACTGGAAAAGTACAGAGGGAAAGAAAGGATGGCAGTGCACAGTGAAACCAGTGCACAAGGGTGAGACAAATGATGCTATGAGCAAAACCTACATGCACCAGGAAAAAAATGCTTGCAGCCTGAAGGGGAGGTACAGGATAGCACAATTTCCAGACTGAAGCAGAGGTTATAGCACACAGACCAGTGAGTGAAAAGCAGAGCAGCAATGCAAGACATCAAACTTTTCTGTGCTGTCTCACAAAGAATCATAGAATCACTAAGGTTGGAAAATATGTATAAGATCCTTGAGTCCAGTCATTAATCCAGCAGCACTGTGTTCACCACTGAACTGCATCCCCTAGTGCCACATCCACACGCCTTTTGAATCATCTCTATATCTCCTACACCATCATCTGTTTCACCTCTGAATTTGATACTGTGTGTCTGTGACCTTGAAGTAGAAAAGAACTCTTAGACTAAAACACCAGGAAGTGAATTTCTTCTTGTAAACCACACAATAACCCCAGATTTAGTAATTTCCTCTTCTGCCCAAGTAACTTGAGAATAAATTTGATTCATGTTTTTTCATTAATACAAAACATGCCAACAAAAATCTCACACAAGCCTCTTAAATCGCCAGTTATCCTAGAAGTAGTAATCTTAAAAATCCTCTAATCACCTAGCTAGCAAAGACTAGGTCCCATACCCACACACATCAACACCTTTCAACAAGTTTATGAGTGCATGCAGAACTCTCATATATATACATATAGTATATTATATATATAACACATATATAATATATATATATATAAAACATGTATCTAGTGTGTGTGTGTGTATATATATATATATATATATATATATGCACACACACCTAAAAGGAAGGTGCAAAGAGCCAGGCTCTTCAACAGGCACAAACTGTAATGGAGGAGCCTCAGTCTGAACAACAGGGAGCATTTTGTCACTGTGAGGGTTGCCCAGCACTGGCACAGGCTGACCAGAGAAGTTGGGAAGTCTCCATCCTTGGGGATCCTTGGCCCTGATTGACCTGGGGCTGTATTAACTGACCTCCAGTGGTTTGTTTCCATCCCAGCCATTCTGTGGTTCTGTAACTCTATGTATGGTTTGTACACTAAATAGTGATACAATGAAAGGCTGGGTCTTGTAAGTATAATGGATGAAGTATTTGAAGAGAAAATAGTTTTCTAGAAAAATCCAGAGCTGAACAAGCTTACAAAATTCAGGGTATAAAATTCCTTAACACCTGCTAGTTTAAAAATATATAATTGGGTTTCTGATATTGAGCAGCGAACTAACACATGCACATGCCCTCATGAAATTTAAAATAATATACTCATAATAGATCAGTATTTCCAGAAGAAAACTAAAAAAACCAGTGCAATCTCAAATTTTAAAGTGAAAAAAATACATACAGCTATTGTTCCTTAAATATAAAATAGCAAGAAAACTTTTACAAAAGTAAAATGATATTTCTAAACTGTATGAAAATCTCCTGCATGAAAATAAGAATGGAGTGAAGGGCAGTGAGAGGTCTCCCTTCCACAGCCGTAAACAAATGGAAGGGGTAAATGCTTTTGTTATACTTTAATAGCTTATCAGGAGATTTAGAATCTTTTGTTTTGAAGCATTTTCCTCTTCCTGTGATTAATGTTGATTGCAATGCTTCTGTGAGATTTTGACATTGTTTGTAACTTTATGTCTGATTTTAAATTTTTGGGGCCTTCGCCTCCAAATATTTATTTTAAAGCATTTACAAACTGATCAGTAATGTACTCTGCTGAACATTCTGGGAATACATAATTAATACAAAACCTTGACTCTAATTTAAAAAGCTTGATTCCTCAGAGACCCACTTCCAGCTGTCTTTTATTATAGTCAGGTAGCTGTTACCTGTACTCTGTCCACCTCCACATTGGTATTCCCAGGTTTCATAATCTTATCCATGTTTCCTTAAGCTGTTCCTGATGACTTATTGGTATTTCTAGGCCCCATTAGGCTGATTTGTGAACAGTGTTTTCCAGTGCTCATTTGTTGGACTGGGCTGAACAGGGCAAAGGATGTCATTGTTATTGACAGGGCACCTACTGTACACTGTGGCTGCTGACACCCTAATAGGAACCCACACAAATCATGTGCAAAATAGTTTAACCTTAGATCCATAGTCCTTACATTTCATGCCTGGAGCCCAGACCCTCCTGTCTCCTCAGCTCAGAGCACACAGGTTGTGGGGCTGATGCAGATGGACTCTGCTCTCTTCTGGTGAAGCTCCCCTGCCTTCACTCTCTGCCCTCCCTCTCCTGTTCTGCACCACAGTGACTGGTGTGACTGCAGGCAGCTGCACAATCCTGTGATGCCAACAAAAAATACATACTGAGAACTGTGAAGTGGCTCTGTTAGGGTTGATGTGTTTGTTTTGCCAGATGAGGCACATTTGTGGCTTTAACTGAACAGTAAGAAGAAGCAAACTTAACCTTTTGGGAAATTATGCAAGGAGGAGTGTTTTTTCTCACCTTGAACTTTCCACTGTAATAATGTTTTCCTCATTTACCACAGAACATTCAGAACCAACTGGGAGAAGTTTTTAAGATGTTTGTCTTGTCAGAATAAATTTCTTCAGTGAGTTTATAACTAGTTCTGCACCGGACTATTCTAAACAATATAAGTTTACCTTTGACTGGCACCTCAAATTTGAAAAATCAAGATCTTTCACACTTTTTGCTATAAAGAGTATCTTGTTTTCCTTTTCAGATTAAAATGTTTAAAGTAAACAAACATTTTTAAAGAGGATACCAAATTAGATTTTTGCATTATAACAAGCAAAACAGCAGCAGTGCCCATTCATTCTGAGATGCTTTACAGTTCACAGAAATAAAGTATTCCTATTTCAGATTTAAATTGTGATGAGGCCAAGCTTCCTAATTTTAAATAAACTAAAAAAAAAAAAAAAAAAAAAAAAAGAAAAAAAAAAAAGAGAATGAGAAAGAGAATGAGTGTTGGTGTTTCTGAAGGGGATAGAGCATCTCTGTGGAGGCACAGCGGCCCCGAGTGGCCACACAGGACACCCGCGGGGGTCCCCAAAACCACCTGCTGACATCACTGAACAGCTCCCAGTCGGTGCCAAAAACAAAACAAAAAAATATTTACCTTTAAACCATCATTTTGTAGAAACACCGAGTTTTACTTCTCCATTCAGACCTCTGAGAAAGTTCCATATTGGCTCAAAAATGTGGACGTGAATTTGGCATCTGTTCTGGGAAAACATGTGGACACCTGGAAATTTAAACCTGGATCCAGCAGAAGAAGGCAAAGAAAATTACTTATGTGTGCACATCCAAAGGACCTGGAAATAGCACGGCTTACACAGTCATTTTAATATTTTTGTTTTCATAGGGCTTGGTTACACAGCTCACTACAGAGCACCACTCCCAGGGCTAAGGGTAAGTATTCTTCATCTCTTGCTAGTTTTTCTCAGAAAAAATATTGGTTTATCCCTGCTTAGTTTTTCTGCTGCCCTGCTGCTCTGTCCAGTGAGGCCTCAGAACTTGCCCGTGGAAGCTGAAGTCCTCTTTGACAAATTGCATTTTTTGAGAGCCAAGCTTGCCAGGCTGTCAGACTGAGACAGCTGGAATGAAGGATTTTTCAAAACGTTCAGGAATGATAGACAAATTATGTCATGAAATAACATCATATTGAGGCACAGCATTATGGTATATAAATTCTCATGAAATTACAACACTGCAAGCATTCTTGCCTGAGAACAGTCTTCACAATTTTAAATCTACTCCAGACTGGAAACTGCATAGATTTGATTGCAATCTAGTTTTATCTTTTGATGGATTCTGCATCACAGTATGAAATGTCACACAGAAAATGCCTGGATTCCTATAAAACAGTGCTTTATATAACATAGGAAAAGGCTTTTACAATGTTTCACATGTTTAGCAATCACACTAACACACAGCAGTATTCACTGAAGGAGCTTTTTACAATCCCTCATAAACAGAGAAGGAAATTAAATATTTTAATGCTGCTATATGAAGTGATTATCCATCATCATCTGGGAAAATGGTCACAGTTCTGGTCATCTAATTCCATTTGATACAGCAGAATTTAACAGCAGTCTTTGTAGAAGTTGGGGTATTCCAAGAAATCAGTCCTATAAAACAGTAAATTATTTCACAGATCCATGCTAAAGCTAAAGGTTAAATTCCATCACAACAGGTAACACAATCCTAAAATCTGCTTGGCGCAGCTGAAACTCCTGCAATACAAACTACAAACAAAAGTTTTTAGAGAGGATCTGATAAAGGTTAAGGAATGTGGAGGAACATCTAATAATGACCACTTCTCTGGGGCTCATTTCTCATCATACAACATTGAAGAGAAATCAGTGACATCAAAATGCAAAACAAGGGTAAAGGGATTGTTTCAGCTGAAATAATATTATTCCAAGGGCCACTACCTCAAACAGTGCATATGCACCTTACTCAGACTGGGGGAAGACACTTCCCCATGAGCCACTCTTTAGAGAATTCTGGCACTTTCAGCTGAACTCTCTGGCACCAGACACTGCTGAAACAGGATGCCAGATCTCAGGTTCGGCACAGCATAGCAGTTCCTACATTCCTAAAATTCCTGTTTAGTCAGTGCAAATTGGATCTAACCAAACGCTCCCGCTGGGCTTACAAAAACACAGATAAAGTATAAATTAGGCAATACAGTTTGGTAGTTGTATTTAAAGCTGAGCTGTGTGTAAGCTCAAAGTAAAATACTACAAGACAGTGGCACTTCTGCTGTCTTGGAAGAACACATGCAGCTTCATGATCAGTGTAGGCACAACTACAGAATTCTATGAAATTGTTTATCAATGCAGCCCCAATAAAAAAACCTCATACCATTTATTCTATAAAATTCAGTGCAGGGTTTGAAATGAAATTCAATTATTTGTACTAGCTATATATTTCATGATGCATACAGAATTTAAAAGTTTCCTTTACAATTTAGCCCATCACTTCAAGCCACTAGAAATTAAAATCGTGAATAAATAGATGATAATGGATTATACAATGAAGATTGAGACTGGTCATGTCAATACCTGTATCTACTACCTATGTCCTCAGAGAAGAAATGCTTGAAAGAAAAACCCCAAGAAGTTATATGGAGTACAAAAGTCTTTCCATTTTTTGTCAAGCTTAAATAATTTCAAATGTGAATGAAATCTTACAGCCTACAGACTGCACCTGAACTAAATAGAGTAAGACTGGTTGTGTTACAATCCCCACCATGATTCAGGAAAAAGAGTCATCCAGGCTAGTACTACATCCATACACTTTTTTGGAGGTTGTTAGTTATTCAGCTGGCAAAGTAATGCAACAGATCAAATCCCTCCTTGTAGAAAGGCTGGCTCATATAATAATGTTTGTTAGTATGAGTATAAACACAGTGTGGGCAGGAAATTCTCCTATGTTAACAGCTATTTCAATTTTGAGTTTTTATTTTTACTGTGATGTACCTACAAATCTTATTATTGGTCATTATACCAGGTATTGTGCAACTAAAGAATTTCAAGGCAACTTCTGACCCAAAGTGTTTACTGCTGAAGACTGAAATTAAAAATAAATATATTATTGGGGTTTAATTCATTATGTATCATCAAAGCATCTTCAGGTTATATATAAAAAAGAAGAAACAGAAAACAAAACAATTTTATTTGTAACTATCAAAGCAATAAACATTTTTATATGTTTAATAAATTCAAAACGAGAAGTCTGCAATACAATTTTGAGCTGCCTGAGACACTTCTCCTTTTTTCCATTTTTATCAGTTCAGCTTCCTTACCTCTAAAGTGGGAAAACTTTCTCAAAACTGCCAAACTCACCTTTGACTCATGTTATTCTTTCTGAAGCATTTTGATAAGATTAAGCAAATATCAGTGTGGGTTAAAATTAAGCATTCATTGTTTTCTTCATTTTTAAAATGCAGATTCTATGTGAAGGTATGAGATTTTCCACTAAAAAAAAGCAGATGGCAAACACAGAGAGAGAGAAATAACAAAGAGATGGATAGATACGTGATTCTCAGATATCTCAAAATCTACTTATAAAAATTTGAGCCTGGAAGTTGGAGCTTAACATAAATACTCTACCTAAACTCTGAAATAATTTCTCCAAACAATCTACAAATATGTCAAAAAGTTTGTTATAACTATGTATGCATAACAGCCCCATTACAGGTACCATGTGATTTCCAAAACAGATTATTTTGCATGTTCTCATCACCAAGAGAACAGACTGATGCCATGTTTCCATTTTTCTAGTGTTTTTTTATCAACTTTTGCAGGTAATTTTTTCCATGTTCCCTGGATAACAGGTTTTTTTTTTTCCTAGTTAAAAGACCAATTTTAAACCCCAAGACATCAAAGCACTGGAAGGAAAAGAAAATGGTATTAAAATGTCTTCTAAAATCCTTTTAAATTTCAATCCCAAGCTTAGATGTAACTTTTCCATATTTCATGGAAAGTATTCAGGTGTCTGCTCTCAGAAAATTTAGCAGAGAATCGTATTCCTACTATCAGCAAGTTGCAGTCCTTCTAAGTGCTTTGTGCAGTGACCTTAACAGCCCAGAGTGCTGAGGAACTGAGGATTCTGATTGAAGCAAGCTCTGACTTCATGAAGCATGGTCTGAATTCTCAAAGTATTTAAAAGCAGCACTTGCTAACTGCAATGTATGAGCACCATTACACCCCACTATTTCTGTATTTAATTTTTTCTTTCCTCTTTTCAAATAGAATTGAATATAATCAGTTGAAAGGATATTATCAAAGGAGGCATCACAGAAAAACATTTTTAAAATAAACAGTATTAACTTGTCATAACTTGGTGTTAATAAAAAAATCAGACTATTACAGTGTAGAAAATATAGAGTAAATGTGAAGTAGATATGGAAAGGAAATGTGTTGGAAGTTTGCTTTGAATATAAAAGGAAATAGTATTAAGAAGATCATATTCAGGAAAGAATATCTATTTAAACATCATGTAGCTTTTAATTTTGTATGGCTCTTTTATTACAAAGTACAACATGCAAGCCTCGGCAGAAACATAACCCCTAATTAAAATATTTGTAGTTGTAATTGCATTTATCTGAAAGTATCCCTGTATATTGTAAGGACCCCATTTGGGTGCCAAAAATAGGCATCTAGTGCCATTTGAAACAGCTTATTATTTTTAAGATATCCACATGGATCTAGCAGATATGACACATCTTCCTGGGACAACAGTTGGAGGCCAGATAGGATAGCATTTTGGAAGCTGGAGACCATGCATATTAAATGTCACTTTTTATCTATATTTGGTCAATTGATTCAAACTTGAGTCACACATCAAATAATTGAGAATAATTACCAGCTGAAGTTTTTCAATCAGGCAATAAGGAAGCAATTCTATGTACATAAATGAATAACAAGCCATTATAAAGAGGGTTATAATTAAAGATGATACTGCATCAAGTTTGAAAGCCTAATTAGGAGTCTAAAATTGTTTCCTGATAAATGTGTGAGTTCCATTCCATCCCAAATTAGTCAAAAATTTTCAGTTAACCCACCTCTGTTGATTTTTAAACCTATAAATCAAGACTCTCATCAGCAAATTTCCAGATTTAAGCAGTAAGCAACAGCACGTCTTCACTCTTACGTTCAAGATAGATAATCCTCCATAAGAATGAGGATGGTTGGATATTAGAAAAAGGTTCTTCACCCAGAGGGTGTTGGGCACTGGAACAGGCTCCCCAGGGAAGTGCTCACAGCACCATCCTGACAGAGCTCAAGAAGTGTTTCAATGCTCCTGAGCCCACAGTGTGACTCTTGGGGATGCTGCTGTGGAGGGCCATGATTTGGGCATCAATGATCCTTGTGGGTCCCTTACAACTCAGCACATTCTGTGAAGATAAAAATCCAATTCAAATTAAAGCATAATTTAAGAATCATTAATGTTACACCAATTCTTTCAAGGCAAGATTTTGCCTCCAGGCAATTAACCATTCTGCCTCCCATTCATGTGGCTTTACACATGAATTTGCTATTCCAGTTACATTCTGCAGGCACTGGAAAGGATGTCATGAGGTTGCCTGGTGTGCACTTCACCATAATGCAACATTTATGTGTAGTTTTGGAGCTATTTGTAACAGTAATCCTGGTTACCATCAGCAGAGAGACATTCTAGGACACGACACATCTTAATCTATCACAGACACAAGGCTAGAAGAACCACATCTTTTCTTCAGTAGACTATAAAGGGAATGTAGACAACCAGCTCTAATGAAGACAACTGAGTTACAGATTATGCAGTCATAGAATAGTTTGTGTTGGAAGGGAGCTTAGAAATCATCTAGTATCAACACACCTGCCATGGGTAGGGACAGCTTCCACTAGATCAGATTGCCCAGGACCACATTCAACCTGGCCATTCCATTCCAGGAATGAGACATCCACCTCTTCAGGAAACCTGTTCCAGAGCCTCACCACCCTCACAGGGAAGAATATCATTACACCATTTACTCCAATAAATCCTACCTCTGCTACCAAAGAGATGTTTTAAACTGTTACAGTGAAAATTTTGCTGCTGACACATTCCTGGTTGCAGCTCTAAAGAAGACAAATATTGATTTACAAGGATGAATAAAACAAACTGCAACACCTCTGAGGCAACTGCTTCTTTCCCTTTGGCTAAAGGATATATTTTTTCTGTTGTATTTTAAGGACCGTGGCTGTATCTACACAGCACATTGAAGTAAAACCCTTTGGAGTTATTACATTCTATCAGGTAGCTAATATGTCTTTAAAAATACTCTGAATGTGTTTACAGGCTAGAGACTAACAATCTGTCAAGTAATTCATGTTTCTGAAGTCTCTAATTTGGTACATATATTTGGTAGGATTTCTTTTTCCCCAAGGAAAAAAGCAGTGGCAGTCCTGATTACATCATGCTAGAAAAATTGCCTCTCCAGCTTCTTGGCTGCATTAAACAAATGAAACTACTGTACATTATGTAAACACTTGTAAAAATGTCAGTGGAAATTAAACAAGTTTTTTCAACCTCTTGAGGAAGATTGCTGAAGGTATTTCTCAATATAAAGTATTAGGACTGCCTAGAGAACCACCACTCTCACAACTTGCAAAGTCTGATTTCATTCTGCACATAAATGAGCTGAATAAAATGAAATAGTGTAGGAAAAAAATCACTTTGAGGGCAAGCATCTGCTCAGCTTTCTCCCTACAACATTCTTACGCTTCCTGCAAGAGCCAAACACAGCCCAAAAATCCTTCTTTGTCAGAATGTGACACAAAAAGAAAGGCTTTGACATGCATCAGAACATGATTGGGAGCAAAAAGACAACGGTTCAGAACTTAGAGGGGAAAATACAGTTGCTACTCCATGGGTGGAACACTGTTGGTATATCCAAACTCCCCCACACAATACAATCTAAAGTGCCAAATAAATGGAGGGTGGAGCTCAGTGGAGACATCCCAGCCATCCTCTGTCAGAGCCCTTCAGAAGAGGGAACTCAGTGGTACTTTCCAGCTGATAAGCCACACAGCAGCTGAAATCCACAGGAGATAAAGGAAGATGTCCTGCTGCTGAACCAGCAACCATGACAAAATCTCTCTCCTTGGACTGACACACATCCCCATCCCAAGGTTATCTCATGTACTCTATTGAGATATCTGCCCCCAGGGTAGGAGGAATTAGATGTAGGAGTAAAGCCACTCAAGCTCAACAAACATAAGTTAAGAATGGGCAGAAACCTCCATCAAAACTTCTGGGAACAGCTGAACCTTTCTCTGTAATAGGAACGTCATTTGGTAAGAACTGTGTTCTCAGTGTGCTGGATGATTATCCCAAGCTAGTTTTCATTGGGGAATGGAGCTTGTCTGTACAGTGCTTTGAATTACTATACTGCTTTGAATATACTTTTGCAGTCAGAAACTGCAAACTTTTGGTAAACCAAACTTTAACCTGTCATAATTTTATTAATGTAGAGTGTTACTCTGTAAATTGTTAATGTGAGTCCTTAAAGGGGCTCTCATTCCCTGGCAGTGGGTAAAGGTGTGTGACCCAGGAGGGGGTTTCTCTTTTTGGCATGTGACTCTGAATAAGTCAGTGAAACTACCTTCTGTTCCAGCAGGACTGCTCACTGAAGGTACAAAGTGTCCCGAAGGGACACCAAGAGACAGGTTGGGCACAAGGGTCTCAGCTTTCCCTGGACACTGACAGACACATCAACACTAAGGGTTTGAGTCCATCTCCCCTTTTCACTGACAACATAGCAACAATGTGCACCAACAAGGAATATCTGAGCAAGCCCAATATGCTCTATCTCTTGTAAATAACAGAGCATTCAACACAGACCCATAAAGTCAGAAATTCTCATATCTTCAGTCTATAAACTTAGAATATGTGTCCATGTTCTTTTCTCAAGCAGGAAGGTTATTCACAACATCCTCACCATCCTCATTATTCACGCTCAGCTGCTGTTATTTTAGTAGGAGAGCAGCAAAATTTAATTTTTTTTATTTCTTTCATAGTTTTAAATATTGAAGAGGGTAAGGAAAGATAATTTGTGGTGGTATTTTTACAGACCCAGGTTATTATAATGAACCAGTCTGCTATGCAGGCACTAGCAGAGGGTAGAAAATATTCATGCTAGTTTGTCCAGAAAAGAAAATATGTGGAACAAATTGCCCTGCTACAACAGTGGTTTGAACCATATAATTTACTCCTTGTATTTATGTTCTCCTACAAGTGACATACAGTGAATAATCCAGTATTAAAAGAGTAGCTACAAAGAAAACAGAGACTTCCTTTTTCATGTGGGATCACATGTTAAAGATAAGGGGTAATGAGTACAATCCTGTGGACATTCCTTTTGAACACAAAAAGAAAATTTTTCACAATGAGAAAAATCATCCATTGGAATACTCTTCCCAGGAAAGTGGTGGGTACCCAACACAAGGCACTCTCAAGATTCATCTGGACAGGGTCCTGGGCCATCTTGTCTAGATTGCTTTTACCTGGAAAGGCTGGACCAGAAGATCCTTCAGGTCAGTCTCAACCTAGTATTCTATAATTTTATGATTTTCAGCTGATGATGGATCAGGGTTATAATGCTCCCTAAATAATCAAGAAACTCTTCTAAACACATATATTTAAAATATTTTTTTAAGTAGCTTTAGCTGTTCTCATATAATTGTTTTTAAAATTGAAGTTGTTATCTCTTTGGAATTTTGTAATCTCACCCTCAAACCAAGCATCTCGATATTCACAGCACTCTGAAGGCCTATGAATTCTCTTCATAAAAACTGCCACTGCTGTCCAGGCTAATTTAAATTATGCCTTTTTCCTCTTAGGAGATCTTCTGAAATTAGAATCTTGTCAGTTGATTGGCAATTGGCATTAAGCCAGGATATAATTCTCTGGTATGCACCATTAAACCTCACAGTGAGGATTAATTAGTACTGCAAAAGCACTTTGGAAATGAAATGTGCTGTGTACTAAATAATTATTATTTTTATTATTATAACATTGTAAGAAAATTAGCAAGTGACAAAGACACAGTTTACAAGACCTCCCACTGAAAAATACATTAAGTGGCCTATTTCTGAGAGATCATCCAAATAAAATTATCCACTTCTGTATACATCTAAAGCTGTTTCTGTAAGGTGTCATAATGGATCAGCACTGGTAATATAGCTGGATTTGAATATGGGATCAGTGAAGAAAAGGAAATATTCTAAGTAATTCACAAGACATTGTCATGATAAGTTTTTTTGCCTATTACCTGCTGTGGTCATATATATGCATATGTGGGCAAGCATAATTCATGGATATCCATGGAAAATAAGCTGCAGAACTCACTTTGATAAGTCACATGTCTTTAACAACTATCAGGAGCTTATTCCCAAAATATTCCTTGCAACATCAAGCACAGTATGTGCTCAGATTCACAGGTTTCATACAAAATCCATATTTTTCTTCAGACTGACAAAAGAATTTCACATGCTTCAGACAATACCTCTCTCCTCAAAGGCTAAATGATTCACCTTAGGTTTTTGTGAGCAATATGGACTGATTTAGAGCCATCTTCATTATCCAAAATTGTACTTACCATGTCCTTAGATGCATACACAAAGCCAAATGTGTGATCTCATAGTCATGCTCAGCTATCACTTTGAAGACTTGCTTCATAATTATGGAAGTTACAAACTTTGCCAAGAATGAAAACTGAGGCTTTGGATAGGAATCACTGGAGTACTTTTGCCTACATTCCTTCAGCTAATCCTTTCCATGTTCCCTTGCTCAGCAAAAGGAAAGGTAGCAGATTACACATTTGCAAATTCTAGTGTAATGAATGGCAGTGAGATATGAATAAATTCACACAGTGGGACACAGTAGAATCCGGAACACAATCTGCATGAAAAATGCAGTATTGAGGCTCTGATTCAGACAGATGTTGTCCCATATATTTTTCTTCATATTCTTCAAACTGTGTGGCTATGGGGAAAAAAAAAAAAGCAGAATGGCCCAATCTGTCATTCCATTGCATACTCTAAGCTTGAGCTCCAGCAAGGACTGGTATTTTCTCATTAAACAAATATGCATAAAGATAAGTTCTGCTTAGACTTTTTGTTTGTCTCCTGCTTTCTAACAGACAGGATGGTTTCTAAGGTATGTATTGTAAATTAATGGAAGCAGTAACCCAGTTATTTTTAAACACCATTAGTCAGTTCCCTGGTTACACAGGGGCAGTTGCACATGAAACAAAGTCTGTGATGGAAGTTAGGTAGGAAGCACATTCAGTACACTATGTGGAAGAAAATAGAAGTGGCTATCTATCAAAAGCCACACAAAATGCAGGTCTGGATCTATGACAGTATATGAAATTTGTAAGGGTAATGTGTAGTCACAGAGCATGGAAAAGATCAAATGGAATGTCATTCATACATTATTTATAATTGTTTTGAGGACTAGCAGGCAGACTGCTGCTCTTTGGAGACTCATGCTGTTCATCCAGGTTAAATCTTGGTGAAAAAGCACACACAGCCTCTGGGTCATAACTTTCCTTCCCCTAAAAGCTTCTTGAGAAGTGAAAAGATTGCTCATCTCTAACTTTATTTTGATCTCAAGAGAGAGAGGTTTATACACACTTGGTATAACCCCAAGAAAATTTCTAGAATAATTTGGAATAAAATAGACCTTTGGTTGATCATTAATGTGCTCATTTCCTCCATACTGTCAGTGATAATTAAATTAACCATTCCAAAAAGAAGATTCCTAACCTTGTCCATCTCCTCCATCCTCATTAAATTGCTTGTTAAATTTAATTTATATCAATGTCTTAGGTAATATTTATCCTACATATTTACTCTGTAGCTTTTAAACAATTCTTCTTCAACTTTCGTTTGCTAATGGGAATAATTGATCCTTACCCTCTTCTGAGCATTTTTTCATGGATTTGTTCTTCCCTGGTTATTTATTTATTTAATTTGAGGTTCAAGGTCATAACTAGTAGAATATCCTGGCATGGAATATTAAGTCAAACAGTGTGGAAATCCTGACTAAAATCTCAGTGTTGCAAGGTGCTAAATGGCATTCACAATGGGAAAAGGGCTCTCAAGTCTTTTTCCAGAGTCTAAAAAATTGGGAAATGTCGAGCATCAAAAATATTTTTGTTGTATTTGGATGTTTTTCATACATCAGTCCTGTGTCAGGGATATTTTTTTCAGGTTAGGCTCAGATTCATATCTAGAACATTTTGGAGCATTTTACCAAGTCAGAATAATGGACTCAGATAGATGAAAGGCATCTTTAACAACTTATATTAGTACTAAGGAAATAAAAATTAAACTTCCTTAACCTTCATTAAGCCACATAATTCTTCTGTTTATGAAATTTTTAAAGCAAAATATTTTCACAGAAAAAAAGGTTGGAATAATATCAATCCCTGAAAAATAATTGTCATTGCAAATTCTGCATCATTTTCATTCTTAAACAAATTGAGTTTTAAGAAATCAAACAAAATAATTTTGAAAGTAAGAAAAATTCTATTTGTTAATTCTAAAAGACCAATTCAAAATTAATACTGTGTTCAATTTTTAAGAACACTTTTGAAGAAATTTGATCAATTTAGCTAAGAACTCATAGAATGTATCAAAAACAAACCCATTTTTTCTCTGTGGCACTCTTTTTAAAAACCAAAGATTGTCAGCTAGGCACAATTCCTATTGCCATACTCAGATCAAGACATCTCTGAGATAAGGTGCTTCAAAAGAATGTGGTAAGTTTTCAAAAACTGCATAAAGGCCATAAAACATATTATCCATGTCTTATAAACAACTTCACAAACCAGTTTCCAAACCATTTAGAAACAGTCTAACTTGTGAGATTATTTGTATTTTAGTTCATTTTCTAGACAACTGAATCATTCTATACCAAAATTTCAAATGGTTGCTGAACATTTGGAGTACAGTAATGGCCTGGTCATATCTTCTTGTGTGTATGCTCTGACTGTGGCAATTCATAGCTACTTATTAACATTAGCAATTCCATCTTTCAGTACTGGCATAAATGACTCCAGCCTACAGTGTTGCACAGCCCATGAGAGGACTGTATCAGCCATGAGCATTGATAACAGCAGAGATGAAGTTAGCAGGCTGACATGATCATGAGAACTGACCATAGTCACAGGTTAAAAACACTATTTCTTGAAATCCATTTCACAAAGCAGAAAGTTATGCAATTATTTGGGTCATAAGTAAGTTTGGAAGGGACTCTGGTCCAACCCCCACTCAAAGAAATAATTTGACTCTTGTCTCTCAAAAAGTCAAAGCTTTGCAAAATTAATCAACCCATTGTATTTTATTCCAGCTACTGAAGAGTAGGGAAAGAATCTAAAAAATTCTATAATTCTACATCTTGAGAGTGTATTGGCAGAACAGGAGTGGTGGAATCAAGCCAGTCTAGCAAAGGGACTCCCTTCAGTGGGACTTCCTGCACCTTGAAATTCATCCAGAAGAATTGAGCCTTCAGCTGCCAAAGTAGACACGCTGAAAAGTTTCTACAACCTAACCTCAAACTATCATGTTCAATATACTTCCTTCCATAAAAGCAAATGACAAATAAACTCTTATTTTGAAAAGTACAATTTTTGAATTGTTTTGAAAAGTACTACAATACTATCTTTACTCTTGTACTATAATGCTTCTATACCTTACTTTCTATACTCTTACTACAGTTCTGACATACATCTAAAACCCAGAAGCTAATACAATAATTCCAGTCAAAAATATAAGATGACACGTTATAATGTAAAACAGCTTCACTGTAGTTTCTGAAGAATGAACAAAAAATCAGACTCTTTGGTGTGGATAGTCCCTCCTAATATCAGGCAGAAAAATGAAAGGCATAAAATGGTAAGCCAGCTATTGAAAGTTTAAAGTTTAAAATTAAAATTGAGACTTGCAGAGAATTGTTTAAATGACCTAAGGTCTAACTTGTTTGTTGTCTCTCCACAGTCATAGCATTTCTGTCCCTTATTTTACTGAGGTACCCAAGAATATGGCATTATGTGATATCACCTGATAAGGACTGTATGTCTTTCACTGAATTTTTGTCTTTTGACTCCAAATTCATAGAATCATAGAATGGCTTGAGTTGGAAGGAACCACCTAGTTCCACTCTCCCCTGCCATTGTCCAGGACACCTTCCACTAGACCAGGTTGCTCAGAGCTCCATCCAGCCTGGTCTTGAATAACTTCAGATGAGCCACTCACAGCTTCTCTGGACATCCTGTCCCAGTGCCTCACCACCCTCACAGTAAAGAATTTCTTCCTAATATCTAATCTAAATCTACTCTCCTTTGAAAGCCATTCCACCTTGTCCTATCCCTATATACTCCTGTGGGAAGTCCCTCTCCAGAACTCTTACAGCCTCCTTTTAGACAGTGGGAGGCTACCCTAAGTTGTTACTTTTACAAGAAAAGTAAAATCTAAATGCTGACAATTTCACAAGCATTAACATAAACAGTTCCCCAAAAGGCATCAGAAAATTATTATTAATTTAAAATGTCCCCTAGAAAAGTACATACTCCCTTCACACTTTCACAAATGTTTTCTCATTTTCCAGATATTTCAGGTTCACCAGGATTTAATGTATCTTTCTGTAAGTGAATAACTCTCAGTGCAGTACTCCTAGAGCAGCCTCCAAGGTTATCCCTGTGCCATTACAATAACCCTGTGAGAGTGATTGTCATTGATTTAGCTGCAGACCATCCCAAACTGTGACTGTAGAATCATATTTACTCTTCCTCTATAGCCCCAGCCAAGCTTCCCTGTAACATCTTTCAACAGTGCAAATTTCTTAATGATTTCTGTAGTTAAATTATTGGAGGGAAAAGAAAATCTTTCAAAGCACCTTCACTTTCACAGTCCTGACTGAATTTTTCTCCCTGGATAAAACAGGCAGTACGTCTTCAGAAGCTGAAAGGAGGAAATAGCACAGTGGTAAACCAGTGTAAAAAGTAGTGACTGATTTGAATCCTTATATTTGTAAGGAATCAAAGAGCCCATCATGCACACCAAGCTTCCCCTACATATTTAGCTTTTGTTTTCAGATATTGTATTCCAAATGCATCCTAGACACTGACTGGTTTGATCTTTACTGGGGGGGAATCAAGACATCAGGACTGATTTACATCAAGTGAAAAAAAGCTTTTCCTTTTTAAGTAATCTGGGATGTATTGCAATGGTACAGTAGTATGTATGCTTTACTGTTGAGTTACTTCCATGAATAACTACCAAAGTAATTTCATAAGATATAAATTATTACTAACTCCAGGCTACAGCGATTCATGAATTCCAAAGCTTTTTAATTTAATATGCATATTTTATGTATTTGAGGATGAAAAGCACACTTTTTATACTGACTCTGTTTTGATTTACACCCTTAGCACCATGCCTGAGAAATGTTATTTCACACACAGAAGGAGGGAGATTATCACTGTCTAACATAAATATTGTATACATTGATGTGCAAAAAATAGATTGTTTCTTTCCACATATTATTAATGCATTTCAGTGCAAAACTTTGGAGATTTGAGATTAAAAAGGAAAACTACCAATTGAAAAAAATGTAAGAAGCCATGGTTATGGGAGTTTGAGATTTGATGTTTATACAAAATGACTGTGACTAAGCACAAGGGGTACCTAATTACCTTCATAATTTGACTGTGTGCTGCTTCTAAAAATGCCTAAAAATAATGCCTTCAAATCAGACCGTGATTGTATATGATACTGATGTTGTGGAAAATGCTCCATTTACACCAGATGAATTAATCAGTGGTCTTTCAGATCACCACAAAATTATTTGGGTGTCATTACTGTTTGTTAAGAAATAATTTTCTGCCATGAGAAAAATTCTACTCCATGCTAGTATTTAATAATCATTCTTTAAATTATTTAGAAGCAGTTTTTAAAAATCTAAATAATTTATAGAGGTTTATTTAAACTAACGCAAAAATCAGGAGCTTTACAATTAATATCATCCAAGTTCTTTGAATGAAATATCTGAAAAAGATTAAGTTTTATCAAGACAGGATGCAAATTGACATTTCATTTTTAAGTATCAGTTTAAAACAAAAATTTTTAAAAGTTTTTACTTTGTGTTTCTTTGTCTCTAAGTAAACATTTTCTGATGCTGGCTTCCTATATATTTCTGCGATGGTAGGAACTAAACACAATTTGGGGATCTTTCCTGATGGACAGGAAGTAGCATGCTGCTTCACTCCAAGCAGAGGCCAGGGAACAAACTGAGAATGTCAACCTATGGTGGCTGGCAGGTTTAACATCAGTTATAAGTCAAAACTCACTCTTTCACTTACTACCTAGCTCCACAGCTAAATGAAACAGATCATTAACAACAGCTTGTAACAGCCAGCTCAGAGCAGCAATGAAAGGATGCCATCTGGGGACTGCAGTGCTGGGAGGCACATGCTGCTTAGCCCTCAACCACAACAGTAACAACAGCAACTTCTTTTAAAAAGTGGGAAAAAACACTTGGGAGAATACTTTCAAGGGTGAGCAGCACCCACAGGAACTGTCCAAGTACAGACTATAATCACCTGCACAGAGAATACCTTCCCATCTTCCTCTTTGTTTGAGAATTTATTCCATCTGCCTCCAGCCAGCTACACCCGTCAGTCAGCAAGGAACAGAAACACAGAAACTCCCTCTTCGTGGTCCACTTGCCAGCAGGAAAAAGTGTGTTTTCCTTTCTCTGTTGTCAGAGGCACAACCTCAGCAGGTTCAGGCCAGATCTTGATTGATCAGTCAGAAATGCCAACCTCGAACCTTGAACTGTCAATTCACACCTGAAAGACACATATGTAAGTGACCCCTTTACCACTATTATGTCTTAAAAGGAGGCAGAGAGTCTAAGGGCAGGGTTCTCCTAAGTAGCTGTGACTTTGGCATTCTATGTGTCAGATGGACATTGCGATAGCTCACATGTAGCTACACAATCCACTAGGTAAGTATGACTGTGGGAATTTGAATGTCACAACAGAAAGGGAGCAGCAACCACAGCTGAAGCTAGATCTTTTTACTGAAAAATACTCTACTCTACTCTACTCTACTCTACTCTACTCTACCCTACCCTACCCTACCCTACCCAACCCTACTCTACTCTACTCACTTCTGGAATGTGCAAGGCAGATCACTGATGTTATAAATTACCACAATTGGGTAGGTCAATCAATAAGGCAATTTATTAGTTTGTTGATAAGGAACAGGCAAGCAGCGCTGGGGACGTGGGGAGTCTGTGCTCTGCCAACACGTCCCTCTCACTCTGAGTCTTTTATAGGCAGTTTCTTGGTGGGCTGTGACATTCCCCTGTGCTGGGAATGTTCGAGCAAGCCTGAACATGTTTGCTATCACTCTAGCAGCAGTGGCTACAAGCCTCCACAAGGTTTGGACAAGGCTCGAACGTGTTCTCAGGTTACACTCCTAGCAGGCAGGTAACAGCAGGGACAAGCTTGCTCATGTCCAAACAAGCTCACATTTTCTTTATACATAAAAGTGGATACAATTCATGATTATAGTGAAAATAATAATAAAACAAAAGAATTTGACAATTTACAAAATGGTTAAATATTTTTATGTCTCATGTCTATGCTTTACTTTGGATTCAATATTCTTGTTTATATTGATCCCATGGTGTATTTTCATAATGACACGTATGTAATTCTCACTATGTAATTTCTCACGCTGGGACACCACAGATCTCACACACAAGAAATTACCCTGCAGTATTTTCAACATTCTCTGGTTTTATATGCTGTCCTTTCATATCCCTTTTTTTTCCTCTTCACCGCCTGTCAATAGACAATGAATTAAGAAGAGGCAGAAGCTGAGACACTCTGCCAGAGCAACATCTTCAACAGGAGCTACTCAAGAGTGAACTGCTGGCTGAGTACAGGCTGAGCAAGGTAAGCCAGGAACCCCAGGGACATACCTTACACGTGGGCTGAGCTCCTACTTCTTCCAGTTGTTCCTCTTCCTCTTCTCTCCTATAAGAAGAATTCTGGATAATGCCAACATATTTTTCTCTCTTTAGTCATCAGACATAGCAATGATTTTCTTTTTCTACTGTGCAAGTCTGTATTTTCATAACAGTTTTTTGCCATGATTTATTACTTCAGTGAGAGCAATAAAAGTATCTTTCCTAACAGAACGACATATGCATTTCCTGTAAAGTGAAATAATGACTTTGTTTATGGCTACTCTTTTTAAGCTCTTCAGTCACAAATACACTATTTTTATAATTTCCTCCCCTCTGTTTACCTATGGATTATAATAGCTTTATTCATCACATCCAGTCATCAGAGAGAAAAAGAAGAAAAGGAGCATTGCCTGTCAAGTTCTGACAAAATAAAATTATTGATTGCAACAGTGCTTCCAATAATTTCATTCTTTATCTCGACAATGGCAAATGTATCATGTCAATGTTCTACACCCAGCTAAAATAGCAATGGATGATACAACTTGTAAAGTGAAAAAGAAGCACGAGGGATTAGATAATATGAATTCAGACATAAACACACATAAAAATGTCCTGGTATTCTGCAGTTTTGCAAATCATTAGCTCTCTGGAATAAGAACTTTGCTTTGTTTTTCACACAGCATAATGGCACACTGACACTGATGGAAGCTTCCAGGCAGTCCCAAAATGTAAATAAAACCACAATTAAAATTATGATGGCAATGTCTTTCATTTTTTGACTATACAGCTGAAATGAGCTCTATTCTTTACCTAACAAAGGATACCAACAGTTTGTTTGATGTAACATTTTGTATGATCAATGCCCAGGATCCTAGTGTTTCTGGTGGCACAAATAAAGTTTTTATTGTTTAAACAATATCAAATACATAAATGCAGCATAAGCATATATCACAAGAGGAAGGAGGTTAGGATGGCCCCTTGAATTAGTAAACAAATTAGGACATATAGAAGGTAGTTAATGCCCAGTTATTCTTCAGAGACCTAGGATTCAGCTGAAAGCCTCGTGACTCTGCTGTTGGCTGTAGTGACTACTTTTACTGAAACCATGAAGTCTTGTTCAGCACAGATCAAAAGCTCTGGTTCAATTAATGCTCCTAACAGACTACTGCAGTGCATGGCAAGTCCAGGATTAGAGCTAGAAACCCCTATATCTTGGCATGAAATACCCTAATGAGGAGAAAAGCACAAACCATAGAATCCTAGAACA